>ONZQ02000011.1:1316868-1471322 GCA_900312665.1 Cephalotrichum gorgonifer | reverse complement strand
CCCCCCCAACAAAAGACGCCGAGGTATCCAGATGCCAGATATGCCACCATCGCGGGATATGCCTTCCTGACGAAAAACTTGAATGCTAGAAGACTGAAGCCCCTATGAGAGAAATGCTACGCACATGGCTTCAACGCGAATCCCGAACGAGTAATCGGCTTTTAGGCCAGGACATGGTGTAGCGTGACAAGTCTTTGAGCCCGATGTGGTCGTGCTCACCACTCGCATCCGCGCGCTTGGTCTCGTCCAGTCCGTAAGGGTAAAAGGACACAGAGATATAGCGGCGTAGGGGGAATCTAGTCAATTGACGGATACTGATGCCTGGCCTACATAAAATATATACCCTCCCCTAGACCCCATATGCAGAAAACGATTCCGACAACAAGAAACAACGAGTAACTCGCTATGCATAACTAAAGAGATATAATGAGTGCGAACCAACGTCGCGAAAGTCATAGAGAAGTTGGACTTAAGAGAAGTCAAACCTGTCTGGTAGTACCGCGGGGGCTACTAGTGTCCAGATATACATGCCGTAACACACCCAAGCACAGATGATTTTCACCCAGCTGGCCCAATAGGTCCGACCGACGGTAGCGAAGTCCCCATCCTTTGTGGAGTCATCGTAGTTCATGGTGAGCAAGGTAGCCACCCAAGCGGTCGCGAGGAAGAATATGATATGGAAGACAGTGTAGTTGTACTGAGTCTTCCCCCGCTCGTCGTCGTGGCTGCCCGACGCACCGTCGTCGCTATCATCATCAGAAAGGAGCGCGTCCGCTGGGAGGCTTCCCTCCTCCACTGCACGCCGCAGTACTTCAGCCCGCATCTCCCTTCGGGCAGCTGGCTGCTGTGTGACTAGGTCGTGCTCGTCCTCTTCGGGCAGTCGAATGCCGCCTCCCGAGCCGCCGAGACCCATGCTCTGTGTCGCCGCCCTCGTCGTGGTGTATGCGACCGTAAGCATCGTCACAATGGCGCCGATTACAACCGAAGTGGTCCTGGTTCCCTGGGCTCGCACTAATGGGTTGCAGTGTTTGTCATCGGGCTCCATAGAAACAGCCGACATGGTGAGGTAGGTGCAGTACACGGCGACCATGGCTGCTTGGGCGAGCCCCGCCTTGGGATTGTATTCCTGCACGGTCGGGTGGACAGAGATGGCAGAGGCGATGATCCAAAGGAGGAGGTTGATCGTTATGGCAGCCTGGTTCATGGAACAACCGCTTGAAGCGAAGAAGATGTACTGGACAATTGTCATTGCAATCGAGGCGAGGTACATGCCGAGCGTCGAGCCGATGAGAACGAAGCGCCACAACCGGGAGTCGGTATTCTCGATCTGTTCTAGGCAGTACTCGGCCCACGTATGGGCGAGATCAATGAGAAGGATGAGGCCCAGCACAAGGAATACCATCGCCCCGATGAGGGCGACGTACCTTCCCCAGAAGAGGAAGAAGGCGTCGGGAATCAGGAACGAGAGGACGATAAACGCCAGCCAAGCAATCACTTTCGGTCCCCAGTACCCGTTCTGAATCGCAGCTCGTGGGTTCTTGGTCGACGCAACGCCGAGGAGAAGACCGGCAAATACGAGGTGGAAGAGACCGAGTGCGAAGCAAACTCGATGGGCGGCAAACCATCCGTGGCATTGGCCGGTAGGACAGTTGATTTTGACGTAGTCGAGAGTTAGATGCTGTAGTTTCTCAATGGCCCAAGGTGTGAGCATGATCCAGGCGAGTATCGAGTTGACGAGAAGTATCAGGGCGTACGCGACTCGAGTCGCAACACTGCAGGCGCATACATGTCAGAAGGATCGTCTCAAGGAATAGGACGGGAAGCATCGGTATAGCCTACCTATTCCCACACTTGCCGCAGGCACTGCATAGGGCCGAGCATGTCGCAGCACCACAGCACGTCGCAGCGCACGATAAAATCTTTAGAAGCGCTATCTGTTAGCAAGGCATGTCCTTGTCCCGCTACCTCTACGAGCAGAACAGGCTCATGATGGCAAGGAATGACCTACCCCTCCCACGCTTGGGACTGCAAGGAGCGGGAGAGAAAGAAGGGCGCCCATTGTGTTTTCCAGAGACAATACCTGGCGAGCGTCGAAATGGTAGAGTTGTGGTAATGGGAAGCGATTAGAAACACCAGCTCGTGCTGTGAGATAACCAGGTTCGATCGTAGGGTGGAGTCGGAGCCGCCGACGTGATGACGACTTGACATCGCAAGGCAAGAAAGAGGCTGGGCCATTCACAAGCATCACGTGCTCGTATTCGGAGTCTCACTTGCCATGGTACGTACCTCCAGGAGCCCCTCCATGATACGGCGTACCTATTACTGGATGTTGCATTACGTAGCGTGTCGTACAGTGCAATTGATACGCAGTACCTTGGTGCTGCTCAGGAGGCCCACCCACAGGCTGCTGGAACGTCATGGGTACTCCTTGGACAATTCATGCTACCTACATTGTACCCATCTCCCCCAGCGGGCAATTCCATAGGTACTGAAGTAGCTCGAATTGGCTTGGCACCCACCACAGGTGATACGGTGCGTACCTTGTAACACATGATGGTGTGAACCCGTGGCTTTCCCCCATTGAGGTCCCCCGCCCAATGGCATCAGCGACAAGGATGCTTGAGTAATCACCCTCATTCAAGTACTTATATTTATCAGCTTGGGCTAGTTATCTCTCCTCCCAGCACTCCGCGTATCGGCCCAGCATCGGCTCGACGGCATGTAGCAGCACGCGACACAACCAAACTCCCCACACTCGGAAGTTTCTCTTCTCATCAATCACTGCGCTTGTCTCCTCATGGCTTTGGTCAACAACGGACCGATAACCCCTCCATCGCCTACGACTTCGAAGGCCTTCATAGCATGCCCAAACCGTTGAACCGAGCCTAGGATAACCTCGATTCGATCTCATGATGCGGGACCAGCAGATGTATCGGGTGCGGATAGCGGTCAGCGTTGCTGCCACCGCCGTGTCTCTGGCCTGCGGTACGAACGTCAGTTTCATTCCCTCCCCTGTCATGGCCCGTTTGCGCTGTCGGGAGCTAATAGTCCCTGTCTTCGTCTCAGTATGTCTACTCTGCTTGGGCCCCCCAGTTCGCCGACCGCCTCCAGCTATCATCCACGTCGAGTAATCTTATCGGACTGGGCGGAAACATGGGCATGTACACGCTGGGATTCCCCGTCGGTCTGCTGATCGATAGTCGAGGGCCACGCATAGCTGTCGTTATCGGCATGCTGCTTCTCGCCCTCGGATACTTCCCGCTGCATGAGGCGTATGAACTCGGCGCCGGCGCGGTCCCGATACTCTGCCTCTTCTCATTCTTGACTGGCCTCGGCGGGTGTATGGCCTTTTCAGCTGCTATGAAGACGTCGGCTCTAAACTGGCCGCATCACCGTGGGACGGCCACCGCGTTCCCGGTCGCCGCCTTTGGCCTGAGTGCCTTCTTCTTCTCCAGTGTCGGCGCCATTCTCTTCCCGGGGGATACAAGCGGATTTCTCATGCTGCTGGCATGTGGGACCTCAGGGCTGATCCTCATCAGCCTCTTCTTCCTTAGAGTCCTCCCTCACCCCCACCGAACTGTCTCAACCGCTGCTCACCGGCGTAAACTATCTGATGAGGGTGCCGGGGCAGCAGCTCATCCTAACCTGCTCCAGCCAGAACCTGGTACGTCGTTCCATACCGCCGCGCCGGTCGCGAGCTCGTCCGATTCGTACAGGGAGGACGTCGGGGATATCCATCACGACCCTGAGTCATCCGCGCTCCTAGGAACTCCAGACGAGGCCCTTGCGAGCGAGACATCAAGCGTCTCGTCTCTTCCGGGCGAAATTCCGGTGCAGAGCAGTGTTGATATGGACCGTTCTCATCGTGTAGATATAAGGGGCCTTGGCCTCTTGCCAGTCCCCCGGTTCTGGGAGCTATTTGCTCTCCTCGCCCTCCTATCGGGGGTCGGCCTTATGACCATCAAGTATGGATACGTGTCTCTCCTCTGATCCATGTGCGTGGTTCTGACTTTATCCTTCTTTTTGTAGCAACATTGGGAATGACGTCAAGGCTCTCTGGAGATACTATGACGACTCGGTCGATGAAGCATTCGTCATAAAGAACCAGCAGCTACATGTTTCGATTCTCTCCCTCTGCAGCTTCACTGGGAGACTTTTGAGCGGTAAGTGCTTGTGTTTGCCCCCTTCCAGAGTTATTTATGTCATGAGGCATGGTGTTTGACACCTGCCCTCCAGGTGTTGGATCCGACTTTCTAGTCAAAGTTATGCGCGCAAACCGAATCTGGTGTCTCGTCGCCGCCAGTCTCGTCTTCTCCCTAGCCCAGCTCTTCGCCATCTTCGTCACAAACCCACATTTTCTTGGTTTCGTCTCAGGCCTCACGGGGCTCGCGTATGGCTGCTTATTCGGGGTGTTCCCTTCCATTGTTGCCGAGACTTTTGGGATCCACGGGCTCAGCCAGAACTGGGGCATCATCACTCTCGCCCCCGCAATCTCGGGAAATGTGTTCAACCTATTTTACGGGAAGATTTACGACAGCCACAGCACCCCTGCCCCCGGCGGCCATAGCGTGTGCATCGATGGGGTGGTGTGCTACCGCTCGGCATACCTTACCACTCTCGCGGCGAGCCTCCTGGGACTTACGCTTTCGCTCTGGGTCATCCGCCGTGAGAGGCTTGAGCTCATTTCCGAGAATGATAGAAGCTATGACGAGGATTGAGGTTGTGAGATCGGCTACGGCCTCGAAATGATATCCTGAAATCGAGGATGCAGCCGTTAGCTATATACCCTGTTGCTGTAATGGCTCTGAGCTACTGGTGTAGTCCTATAATTGTTGGATATACCCCGTTGCCGAGATGATGATGGTGAGATATTAGACTAGATTAGTATTTTAGAAGACTAGAAACCGTGGAGAGGATACGAGCACATATCCATTTACTGATTAAAGTATACACAAACGAGAGAGTGACTGACCAGGACGCTCAGTAACACTACGGAGGTTTCCGCTTGACCTGCTACTGTTTACAGACCTGTTGCATGAGAGCCTGTCTCACTCCACTCTTGATGGCTAGCCGTGTTTCCTAATGCCCCTTTTGCCTCGTCCGAAGTAACATGTGGTAGCTATTCCCGATGGCAACCGGATGACGGTCGTTTCGTTCTGAAAATGGAGAGAAGCTCCAATGTATACTAGGCGTGTTTTTGCTGTGAGTAATACCTACTCGTAAGGGGCATTCGGGGTAAAAAGGACCCGGAGGGTCCACCTCACCCATAATTGGTTAATGTTCCCATCCAGGTGGAGCTAACTGCCGCAATGTGGGCGCCCCCCTGGCCAGTTTTAAGCTTGCCCATTATTAAATCGCGTCAACCTTCTTCGTTTGATGGGTGTAGTTGGGGCCAGGAACCACCATAAATCTATCAGTCACCAACAAAGCGCTTCGTCTGTGCTAATGATAACAGAGATGAAAAGTTATAGATAAATAGCTTGAATCAACACCTTGGCCTCGCCGAACCACGCGAACCGACCACCTCAATCGCTACCGCGACCGCGCTCAATGGACGGTTGAGGCGACGT
Source organism: Cephalotrichum gorgonifer (assembly GCA_900312665.1). Lineage (NCBI taxonomy): Eukaryota > Fungi > Ascomycota > Sordariomycetes > Microascales > Microascaceae > Cephalotrichum > Cephalotrichum gorgonifer. The sequence continues at coordinate 1,465,752 of ONZQ02000011.1, read as the reverse complement.
CTCCGTCCTGCCTCATTCTTCCATCTCGCTCCTTACAACAACCTGCATCTTCCCAACAGCGGCGCCGGTGCCCATTTCTCCTTCAAAGCAGTTCTTTCTTTACTGTCGCAGCTATGGCGGGCATCACTCGTTTTGGCTTCTTAGCCATCGCTGTGGCGTTTCATCTGGTATACATTTTCTCCATTTTCGATATCTACTTCGTTAGCCCTATAGTGTCGGGCATGCGGCTCTTCAAGGTTGAGACGAAGAATCCCGACACGAAACCCCCGGCCGACCGCCTTGTACTTTTCGTCGGTAAGCAGAACATCTACTACTTCGCCCCTTGCCCCTCATACGCTAATTCTCTTCCCGCCTCACAGGTGATGGTCTCCGCGCCGACAAGACATTCCTTCCCTTTCCGGACCCCTATCCCAAGACCGAAGAAGACCTTGTCCCTCGGCCACTCGCTCCCTACCTACGATCGCGCGTTCTCGAGCATGGGACCTTTGGCGTTTCCCACACTCGTGTCCCAACGGAGTCGCGGCCTGGCCACGTAGCACTCATCGCGGGCCTGTACGAGGATGTATCTGCCGTCACGACGGGCTGGAAGTTGAACCCAGTCAACTTTGACAGTGTCTTCAACCGGAGTTCCCACACGTGGTGCTGGGGGAGCCCTGATATCCTGCCAATGTTCGAGCAAGGCGCTGTGCCTGGCCGCGTGGACGCTTATACGTATGGCCATGAGTACGAGGACTTCTCCCAGGAGTCGACGGCCCTTGACTTCTGGGTTTTCGACCACGTCAAAGACTTGTTTGCGGAGGCTGGGCATAACGAGAAGCTCGACAAGGCCCTTCGAGAAAAGCAGGTCGTGTTCTTCCTCCATCTCCTTGGCCTGGACACCGCGGGCCATTCTTACCGGCCCTACTCGAAGGAATATCTGCATAACATCCAGGTCGTCGACCAGGGTGTCAAGGAGATCGTGGAGCTCATCGAAGGCTTTTACGACGACGACCGTACGGCCTTTGTGTTTACCGCGGATCATGGCATGAGTGACTGGGGAAGCCACGGGGACGGGCACCCCGATAATACTCGGACCCCCCTTATCACCTGGGGCTCGGGAATCGCCAAGCCTGTTCTCACTGTGGGCGCCAGTGCCCCAGGCCACGATGAGTACTCGGCCGAGTGGGGGTTCAGCCATGTGAAACGTCACGACGTGAACCAGGCCGATATCGCGGCGCTCATGTCGTATCTGATTGGCACCGAATTCCCCGGAAACTCGGTGGGGGAATTACCCCTTTCCTACCTCTCGGCCAACATCAAGGAGAAGGCCGAGGCATCCCTGGTCAATGCCCGTAGCATACTCGAGATGTATAGGGTGAAGGAGGAGAAGAAGAAGAAGGTGGAGTTGCGGTACCGACCCTTCCACCTGCTGAGCGGCGAAAATCTCTCGCCGGATGAGCGGCTCTCGTCGATTCAGAAACTGGTCGATGCCGGCAAATATGAGGAGGCCATCGAGGAGTCTGACTCTCTCATGCAGCTCGGTCTTCAGGGGCTCAGGTACCTCCAAACCTACGACTGGCTCTTCTTGAGGGCGTTGATTACCATCGGCTACCTTGGATGGATGGCATTCGGCCTGACGACGGTTGTTGACCTCCATGTCCTTCAAAGCACTACCCCATCCTCGAGGTCCCTTGCTAGCAACATCGCCTTCTTATCAGTCCTGGTACTTTTGTATGCGTCATTTATCTCTTCAAGGTCGCCGCTGGCCTATTACGCGTATGCTTTCTTCCCGGTCATGTTCTGGGAGGAGGTATACGCGCGGAGAAACAGCTTGCTGGAGGGGAAGAAAGTTCTCTTCGGTCATATACAGTCCGGCGCAACACTAGCGCCTTTCCTCCTCAATGTGGCGCTGTATGTAGGTGTGATCGTATCGTTGGTAAGTTGCTCCTACCCCCCGTCCGACACCGCCACTCTACCTACCCTACACTCTCTAACCCGATTGTAAACTCTTAGGCTGTCGGCTACGTCCATCGAGAGGTCCTAACAGTACTGTACCTTCTTGGTGCCTTCTGGCCCCTCTCACAGGGAGTTGGCTTTGTCCAGAAGTACGCGATGCTCTCGGGCACCTGGACCGTCTCGTGTCTTGCCATGAGCACCTTTACCTTACTTCCGGCGATGAAGACGGAGAACGTCTCGTTGATGTAAGGCGGAGAACCATACCTCTCCCTCCCAGGTGTGTGTTCTGAAGCTAACTTGTGGCAGTATGGCCGGCGGGATCTCTATGGTCATCATCGGTCTCCTATTCTTGGCTTTTGAGGAGGTTGTACAGAAGCCCAGCGAAGCTCAAAGGGCTCAAAACCTCTGTGTTAGCCGGACTGTGACTGGAGTACAGGTATGGTGGCCATTGTGAATTAAAGGTGATTGGTGATTGCACGCGCTAACCACCTAGCTAGATTGGACTCATCATTCTGGCCATGGTTGTCACCAGGTCCAGCGCCTTGTCCCTGCAGGCCAAACAGGGACTACCCCGAGGTAATCAAGTCGTAGGGTGGATCGTTCTCGGTAAGTTTCCCTCGGGCTTACTTGTACTCTTGGTTCTAGCAACATATGTTAACCATGCCCGTCAGTCGTCCCTCTCCTCATGCCTTTTGCCTACCGTCTACAACCCAACAACCACTACGTGCATCGACTACTAGTGATATTCCTTACATGCGCGCCGACCTTTGTCCTCCTCGCCATCTCGTACGAAGGGTTGTTCTACGTCGCATTCTCCATCACGCTGGTGGCATGGGTCGGCCTCGAACACCGTATTTACGTGGAGAGGTCGGCGGCCGGGACACCCACTCGTCTGGAGATGAACAGGTCGGGCAAGGCCAATAAAGCCACCGCCGGCGTGCTGCTGGAACACCGCCCCTTAGAACTAGCTGATGCTAGGGTGGCGCTGTTCTTCTTTATCCTCCTCCAGTCCGCGTTCTTCAGCACCGGGAACATGGCGTCCGTGTCCTCCTTCAGCTTGGACAGCGTCTACAGACTGATACCGATCTTCGATCCCTTCTCTCAGGGCGCGTTGCTCATCATCAAGCTACTGATTCCGTTTGCGCTCATCTCTGCGAACTTGGGGGTGCTAAACAAGCGGCTCAGGGTGGCGCCGTCGGCACTCTTCATGGTATCCATGGTAATCAGCGATATCCTGACGCTCTACTTCTTCTGGGTGGTGAAGGACGAAGGCTCATGGCTTGACATTGGATCCACTATTAGCCATTTTGTCATCGCCAGCCTTCTGTGTGTGTTTGTGGCGACGCTTGAGGGTGTGAGTGCCTATTTCACGTCGGGCATGGAGGTGGCCGACGATGACTCCCCCCACGGCGTTGATAAGGGGGTCGATGAAGAGAGAAAGGGGTCGTCGGGAAAGAAGGCAGAGGGGAAAGCAGTCAATGGTAAGGCGAAGGCTAAGGGGAATCCAGCTTGAGGTGGGCAAGCGGGCATGTGGGCTCTCAGCATTTTTTTCCTTTTTATTTAAAAATAGACTCGACGATATAACATGAGTGTGATGTATGCAAGGCGGCATGGGACGGGACCTGCACCGTTTCGTGGGAGCTCACCACCTCCCGAAAGGTGCGTTTGCTTGGGAGAAAATGATGGATAGGTGCATGTGATCTTATCTTAGGTATTAGGCGCACTTGTAATAGCATCAGCTACGAAGCCTCTTCCTTGTATTGGTACCTGTATCAAGGCACAGGAACGACTGACTAACTGGCCAGCTAGTTTCCTGGTACCCACAAGGACGAGTGGTTCACACAAAGACGAGTAGTTTTAGTCAAAGTATTACGTATATAACACCTGAATCCGAGGTCGCCTTGGCGGGCTGGTCTCGTTATACATACGAGTACTTTTGTTAATTACTTGTAGCCAGGGCTCAGGGGGGCAAGGAGGGAACAGGCTCCCCTCAGCCTTATTTCCTAGCTTGATGTTTACCTCGGCATCATTTCGCTAATGTTCTGAAACAGGCATCTTCAGCGAGCGACTGTCAGCTTGTATCAACAAACCGTTTGATAGGTGATCGAGAAACATACTTAGGCTCAGCTCGTAGTATCGCACGCGCTAGGATTCATTCCGCTAGATTACCGGCATTTCGATCATTTCGGAAGGACTGTGCCCGCTAACACAAGGCAGAAGAGGCACAATTCCTCCGTAGCCGGGGGAGAAGCCATCTCCCACAGAGTGCCGGGCTGTGATTGTATAATTCTCCGTACATGGACAGACGGACAAATATTATCACTCGAGAATACATGTACAGGTTGGCGTGGACGGAGAAAATATTAGATGATAGAGCTGATACCGGTTGAACTTTTGCATGTCTGGCCCTGACTGTCAACAGACAGCATATTGTTTGTTGAATGACGACAGGGGGAGGCGACCCCCTTTTTGCTTGTTACAAATGGGGTTAGGTTAGGAGCTGGCACGAAGGATGCGGGAGGGAGCGCCGCAATGAGACTGCGGGGAAGTTACGTCCCTCTCCCCTCCCCGGATTTGAGATTTGGGACCTAGGATCTGGAATTTGGAAAGGGGGGCGGGGGCGGATTGGGGAGAGTGCATTCTTCATTCCATACTTGCACGAGTATTACCACTCCATGTCTCTCGGGCTGGCCTGCCCTGCTCTCCATCCTCACTACATGTATTCCGGACTTGCCCCTCTTAGACGTGCTCCCGGACGAGAGGAGCCCTGCAAGGGGCTGCTTACGAGGAAATCGATCGACCAGCTTGTTCCTGCCTATCCTTGGTGCTAGGTTTTTAGTTTTCCACGTGATCAACCAGAAGGCGGACTGCCAAGTCAAACGACAATGGATACTACCACCCAACCTTCTAAGTTCCCCTTGGCCAACCATACCTGTACAAGTACAAGTACTCGTAGCACTATCAGTGCTCCATGCCTCCATGGACGTTTCCGTCCCGCCCCCGCCCCCGCCCCTATGTCCTGGGAGGGAATAACATTCCAAAACAATCTAGGCTCCGGGTTTCGTGAGGCTCTTTCTGGTTAGGCTTCCGGGTTGGGGTTGGGGGCTGGGGAGCTGGTAGACTGCTTCCAAGTGCTCAAACCAGTACTCGTAGAAGTACATGTTAAAAGGAGGACACGCACTGGTTGGCGTTTTCACATGGGAATCGCAATTGTAAGCAATGCACGGAATACAGAGTAGGCAGGAGCTAACCGGGTTGAGGGACTCAAGTCTTATATCAATGCCGCACCGCTTCACCGGTGCTACCCACCCAATCATCCTACCACCTTATTTTACTCCGGAGAGGACGGGTCCTCCAAGTACTTGTATGTATGTATGGGTACTTGTACTTGGTGACAAAAGCCGGGGGAGCCTGCCTATATTGGTTATAAATATATCGGACATACGAGACGTGTACTCGTAAGTTCATATCCGGGTTTCTCCTCAAGATGGACACCATCTTTAACCTGGACGGGTTGTAATAATAACCCGTACTGAGTACGAGTACGTCCTGCAGTTCCTAGGCACATGTGACGTGATGTAATCATCCATGCCCCTCTGTCCGGTTCGAGTAGTATTACCTCCCTAAGCCGAATCCATGCTACACGACAAAGCTCATTGTAATCCCACCACGATTACTTGCGGAGATCCGCAGACCTGGTTGGCACGGGTATTATTCGTTAATGGTGCAAGCAAATGGAACGAGTATGAGTACCCTACGTCGCATCTGCTAGGTCCTTCCCCTCCACAACAAGCCCCCCAGACTGCAATTCAATATGAAGTGCTGGTAATACCTACTCTTACTTTGTAGTGTGACTAAGAAGGACCATTCGCGGCGCGGAGATTAACCTAAGTACTCGTAGGTATTTCCAGCTGTACGAGTACGAGTTGAGGTTTCGCTTTCGCGACCTCTGAAGACTACATTGAATGTATAATTACGAGTCCGGGTATAAGGTACAAGTATGGGTACAAAGATGAGTACGAGTGTGGCGATTCATGTTGGGTGGTTGCCCGCGCGGGGCAAGCTATTCTCCATGTGGTGGCATGTCCGAGTGCTAACAGACTTCCCGCCGAAGCTTCATGTCGTGAACGTAGTGACGTCTGCAGACAACAGCTACCCCCCCCCCACCCCCCCCCCTTTTTCATCCCCACACCCCCTCATACCCCGTCATGCAGATATCCCCTCCCTGTTCACTCCACCGTTTCCGTTCCACATCCACACCGATTCCAGGGGAGACTGCGCCTCCAAAAGCCATACTTATAAGAGCTATTAGCAAGTTGCACGAGGACGGGGCCACCCCATGCACTGGTGAACTCCGCCCGGCCGGGCTCTTTCCATACTCATGCTCATATCCAGGTCCTCTTCTCCATGATGCTCGGAAGACAGTGTCGCACATCACCTAGGGCCAATAAGTTTAAGTGCTTGTACGAGTACTACTTGTTCGCCATCTTGGCGTGTGCCTGTCGCGTAAATACAAGTACGGGTACAAGTACCCTTTGGTGGATACCAGCCTAGGGTATCTTCTATCTTCATATGTACACAATAGGATCCTTCCACCCACTCCTCCACAATTGCAAGTAGTCATGTCACATGAAACGATGGGTAGGTGGTATTAATACAAGCACACCCAAACTATGATGGACGAAAGCACCTGGGGCATTAACGAAGATCATATTCGCACATGTGCATCTGGCTCGCCAGCCCACCCAGGCGCTTTCCAACTCTCAGATGACCCCCTCGATTATCGTACAAGTATACCTCTCCGAGTACACTCTTCCCTACTAGCAAGTAGAATGTTATCCCCACCTGCCTCCACATAGAACCCACAGATATCCGAGAACTCCAGCGCGGAATCCCAACCCCAAGTCCATTCCAGCCTGGTGCCGTGGACTAATATCCCGTTGGTTTCATTTATTTTCTTCCACTTCTACTTCCACATTCACTTCCACCTCCTCGTCCGGCTCCCCCGCACCACTGCGACTGCGATAGTCGCCTCCCGCCGCCCGATCCTCCGAGCAGGTGCGGATAGTTCATCGTCCGCTCCCACTAGCCAAACCTCGCGCTCACTCTGCCAAGATACAATAATACCTTTGTGCTGAACCGACCTCAAACCCTGCCCGGCAGATCGCCCTTGCCCTTCCCTACCCCTCACTCGCGAGTTCGATGGATGCCGACATGGCGACCGACGCGACATCCCGCACCGGGTCTTCTAACTCACCACCGCCAACCGCCGGCAGCGCGCCCACTGGCGACTCCTCCGGCTCTGCTCCGCCCGCGACGCCGCCACCCCCCTCCGCGACAGGACCGAGCTTTCGACGGTTTGTGCATTCCATGCACCCCTGATTGGGGCAGAATCCAGTTAGAGTATCGCTTGGCTAAATCTATATCTTACGAGCAGGCAACGAGCTTCAAGAGCATGCGAGGTATGCCTTAGCTTCCCAAGGGATTCGCCATCTCGCTTACCCTCGTCCCCCACCTCCCCTTCCTTCGCATTCACCGAGTCCCGGGTAGCCGGGACATGCGGGTGCGAAGATCAGGGCCCAGAGCACCCTCCCCTCCCTCTCTTCATCCACATCCGAATACATTAGAGCTAACGCCGATGTCTACTAGACATGCCATGCAAGAAAGGTTTGTGGCCTCACCTCAGCCCCGTAGCCTTGACCGGCTCTCAAGCTTACGCCACCAAATAGGTCCGATGCGATGCGGCCAGCCTCGGCGTGCCATGTACGAACTGCGTTGCGTTTCAAATCGAATGTCGCATTCCAGTTCCGAAGCGAAAGAAAGGACAGAATATTGCCAATACGAAGGACGCGGACAGGTTAGTATCGGACAAAGAACGAGGATTCCACTCGCCCTGGGGGCGGGACCCCGTCCTCGTGTGCACACACACCCCGGGTACATTGTTGCTGATGCTCAACTCAACGCAGTGACGACCGTGGTGAAGGCGGCGAAGGTGCCAAAGACACAAGCACAGGCACGGCGCCCACTTCACTCCCTGCGGTCGGCAGTACCCCTACATTTTCGCAGAGGACAACCATTCCCCCGACCGTGCACCATACTACCGAAGGAATCCCTTCCAGCCTGGTCACGGAAGCGCAGGCCCGGAAAGAACAGGTTGATAATGGGACATACGCAGACATGTTCATGAAGCCCAAGTTCACTAGGGCTCCTATCACCGAGGCCGGCAGGGTCGCGTATCTCGGGGAATCGTCAAACCTTACCCTCCTAGTTCATGACCGCCAAGGGTCTACTGATGTTGTGCACTATCCTCTCCCGGAAAACGTCCGGGGCCCAAGATCGCAACTCACCGAGCTCGACAACGTCGAAATCGAGATCCTGCACCAGCGAGGAGCGTTCCTGCTACCCCCTCGCGCCCTATGCGACGAGCTAATCAACTCCTACTTTACATGGGTACATCCCATCGTCCCCGTCATCAACCGAACCCGCTTTATGAGGCAGTATCGCGACCCGAAGAATCCGCCGTCCTTCCTACTCATCCAGGCCATCCTCCTAGCCGGATCCCGCGTCTGCAACAACCCACAGATTTTGGACGCCAATGGTTCCACGACTCCGGCTGCGCTAACTTTCTACAAGAGGGCGAAAGCCCTGTACGATGCCAACTACGAAGATGATAGGGTCACCATCGTGCAGTCACTGCTTCTTATGGGGTGGTACTGGGAAGGGCCGGAGGATGTTACGAAGAACGTTTTCTACTGGAGTAGGGTCGCCACCATTGTTGCCCAAGGCTCCGGGATGCACCGAAGCGTTGATCAGTCCCAGCTGAGCTTGTCCGACAAGCGCCTCTGGAAGAGGATATGGTGGACTCTCTTCACGCGAGACAGGTCCACCGCCGTTGCTCTCGGCAGGCCCGTCCACATCAACCTAGACGACTCCGACGTAGACATGGTGACGGAGGACGATTTTATAGAAGATGAGCCCGACCTGCCGAGCGAATTCCCGCCCGACCCCGTCCACGTCCAGTTCTTCCTCCAATACGTTAAACTCTGCGAGATCATGGGGTTGGTATTATCGCAGCAATACTCGGTCGCATCCAAGGGCAGGCCGAAAACGGCCATCGACCTAACCCACAGCGACATGGCGTTGGCCGACTGGCTTCAGAACTGTCCGAAGATCGTATACTGGGAAATGCCCCGGCATCACTTCTGGTCGGCCCTGCTCCACGCAAATTACTACACGACGCTCTGCCTGCTACACCGCGCCCACATGCCACCCAGCGGAGCGTCGCGTCCGACGCTCGACTCTCCATACCCTTCCCGCAACATCGCCTTCCAGGCCGCCGCCATGATCACGTCCATTGTGGAGAACCTGGTCGCTCACGGCGAGCTTCGGTACTGCCCTGCGTTCATCGTGTATAGCCTCTTCTCGGCTCTCATCATGCACGTGTATCAGATGAGGTCGCCGGTGCCCTCTATCCAGCAGGTCACGCAGGACCGGCTACGAACCTGCATGAGTGCGCTGAAGGACGTCTCCCGCGTATGGCTCGTGGGGAAGATGGTCTACACGCTCTTCGAGTCCGTCCTCGGGAATAAGGGGATGGAGGAGAAGCTACAAAAGGCGAGCGGAAAGAGGCATAGGAAGGCGAATCTGAGTCTCACGCAGCTCGAACAGCAGCAGAACCGCGCCATGGATGCGACGAAGCGCAAGTTCACGGAAATGACGATGGGCTACAACGTTAGCAGCGCGGTCGCGCCTCAGGAATCGTATGAGCGCTCGAGGCCGCCATCGCCGGCGCCGGCGCCGAACCTGAAGCCCGAACCTAATGTTATCGCGCCACCTACATCGGCGCTCGATGCCGCCCAACCAAACCCGGACACGTTCATGGGGGGTGCCGCATCTCGTGGGCAAACGCGGCCGAGTACCCCGTTCAACCCGTCATTCTCCATGCCAGGAACCCCACCGGATCTGTATCTAGTCACCCGAAACTCACCCAATCTGTCGCAGGCCGTCTGGGAGAACTTCCAACCCGACCACCTGTTTCCCGAGAGCAGCGCTGTCCCGTTCCCACAACTGTCGCCGACGCCAAGCCACCAAAACGTGGATCCAAGCTTGGTTTCACAGATGCAACCAGGCACAGGCATAGCGACCGGGGTGTCCGGTCAGGTAGGAGACGGCAACAACCATTTCCAACTCCCGCAGCAACATCAGCAGCAGCAGCAGCAACACCAACACCCCCAGCAGCAACAGCTTCAGGATGCCGGTAAGCTCGTCTTCTTCGGTGACAATCCAGTGCACAAAAGTAACCTCTCCCAACCGGAAATGACAGGATACGGCATGCCGGCTGGCAACCTCTGGCAGACCAACTTCGACACGGTAATGCAGGACGGGCAGAGCCCGAGCGACAGCTGGAGTACTGGTTCGGCCACTGGACAGCCCATACCCACGGCGCTGAACGTCGAAGACTGGTAAGTTTTAGCCTTGGAAAAGATCGAGACTGAAGCAGCGGGCGCTAACGATTCTGTTTCCCGGGTGGCAGGTTCCAATTCTTTGGCCTTAACGGGGACTCGAACGGGATGAACCTGGACATTCCTATGTCTTGAGTGACATGAAGATGTTCATGGGGAACATTCCGTATTCCAATTGTGCAAAGTTATGTACAGGAGGAGAATTTAAGTGCACGTGGCTTCCTTCTTTACCGTTCAGATTCAAGAAGTGTAGGGTGAAAAAAGGGGGGGAAGGTTAGGACGAACGGTTGTTGCATATTGGATTATTTTTGGCGTGCTGGTCAGGAGGCGAAATCGGACAGGATGATGACGAAAACAAGGGCGGACCGGAACTAGATAGGCACGGTAACCCAGGCAGTGTACGAGTATGTTAATATGAAGATGAAGATGAAGCGAGTTATGAAGGAGCAGGTCGGCTTATCCTTTTCTTAGGGAATGCCTTGATATTATACATCTACCTATTCGACTGTCCATGTATACACACTTGTACAATCTTAAGCAAGGCTGGCTGTACTCCATTCAAAACTTGCGACTTGCGACTTGCGACCAATAAAACATGCAGGGTGATACTGGAAGCTGAGTACGCGCATTACTCGTAGATTCTGGTCTCGAGCATCTAATAATAGCCATGGTCAACGGTCGAGCCCAAGCTACTCGAATGGCACCTATGGTACTCGCTCGTACACCCCCACTGCGCAATCGTCATGACGGCGCTAGGCCGCGCCACCACCTGCACTAACCCACGCCCTGCTTACTAGTACTTGTAACCTATATATGGGGCACATCACCCACTACGACACCGGGTGTCGTCAGCACATGTTGGAGAATGGAACGCAGCCAGTGTTGCGCCACCTTATCCTTACCCCTTCCTCCCTTCACGTCGTTATTGTCCATTCTCACACAGGTAAGCTCTCAGAAGCGTACCCTTTTTGTCCTTAAACGACACGTTCGATCTGGTGCCTTCCGTCCGCATGGTCGGAAGATAAGACCCCCTTTCTGGAATAACCCGAATTGGCGCATCCGGCGCTCAACGAGAAGAAGCTATTATTACCCAGCTTGCCTACAAGTACCTACATTTGCTAGTACGAGTACGGGGTTACAATAGTCACCACTTCTCCACAGACTGGACCACCCACCCCCTGTCCACCACCCCCTGGAACACGATAACAACCAACCTGATAGTACGAGTACCTCTCCTGCCTTGGCAACTACAGAGCAAGCGACGACCCAACCTTGCCTCCGCCACATAGCTTCTTGGCCTCGCAGTCCCAACCGAGAGGCGCGAATATTACCTCGCTCCGTTCTTCACTCCCCGGGCCGACCTGACTCCCAATGCCAGCGCTCGCTGCCGTTAATCCAGACATCCGCGCTCTGATGGTCGCTTATCTCTCTACCTTTCCAGCGGCACCCGCCAAGGTCCAACACATAACTAGGGGAAGTACCTGAGCAGCAGCAGCCGCCGCCGGAAACGGAGCAGTTCCCTCTGCGCCGATTCGACTCGTTTCCACCATCCCCGCTGCTCCCGGGGGCAGCTCCCATGTCGCCGACGCCGACGCTGCTCTCCACCCACGACCCCGACACCTCCTCGATCCGACCCCGCAATCGCCGGCTAATCAGCGCGGAGGCGGCCTCCCCCCCTTCGAACGAGTCGTCCTCCATCCGCGGCACCGCCCGCCTCGCTTCCGGGTCCTCCACTCCCCGCCGCGACGCGAGCCCCGTCCCCAGCGGCCGGTTAGATGTCGGCCCGCCCGAAGTCACGTCGAAGAGCCCGACCAGGAGAGGGAAGAAGCCCGCCGGCGGGATTGGGACGGGTCTGCTAGATGGTTCGTGGACCGCGAGCTGGATGTCCGTGCAGGACCTCGCGGCAGGATGGCTATCGGGCGGAGCGGGCTCCGGACCGCCGTCGCGACGACAATACCGCCGCGCGGATGGCCAGAATGGCAACAACTCTGGAGACCGCCGCGGCGCCGCGTCGAGGCCGTGGGCGCAGGAGCCGCGCGCGGCAGGTTCGAGAACTAGCATACAGGACGTGGGGGCTGGAGTCATGGCGGAGAGGGAGGCTGCCTTGAAGGTGGCGAGGATGGCTAGCGTGCTGGAGAGCCATGACGGGGTCAACGGCGGGCTTGATGTGGCGGGGAAGTTTAAGCTGAGGACATCGGATGACATCTCGAGACACTCTAACGATGCGGCAGCTACGGAGATGGAGGAGATACTCGCCTACATCCACCACGTGCGAGCCACCGACACGTACGCTGGGATCATACTCAAATATGGATGTAGGGAGGACCGGTTTACAAAGGTTAACGGGCTATGGTCGCGAGACAGCATCTCGACGCGGAAGTGGTTGGCGCTGCCGGTAGACGCGTGCGAGGTCAAGGGCCGACCTTGCGCCGGGCCATCATCTGACGCACCCGGGCCCGTCGACCTACTAGCCCCAACACCGGGGACGGAGGAAGATGATTACGGGTGGAGGGGCACCACCTCTACATCACAACAGCATGCCGAGGACATATTTGGCCCGTCGCCCACGAATGGCTCCGGGATACTCGAGGTACCCGAGGAGCCCAAGCCTGAAGATCCGAACCGACCCTGGACACACGTGCGGTGGGTCTCCATAGATTCGCTCCAGGAGCCCGTGGAAATTGGCAGGATATCGAGGAGAGCATTGGGCTACTTCCGCCCGCGGAGGAAAAAGAGTCTTCTATCGACCATGTCTCCGCTATCCACACCTCGACCGAGCCTTGACGTCCAGAGCACAACGCAGGCGTCTGGGGATGGCACCGATGATACGGGCGCCGTTTCGTCTCGAAGACAAAGCCTGCTCGGCGGTCGACCAGGGCTCGCGGGAGGATCGGCCGGCCTCTTGACGCCTATGTCAGCGCGCAGCAGGATGGGAAGCGTCGGCGCAGACACGAGGCCACGGTGGATGCGGCAGCCTGGTGGCGTCGGCTCGATGAACTGGAGCGCCCGGGCACCGGGACCGGAGAAGGACCCGCTTAACTCGTGGGCGAAGAAGCACTTCCCCGCCTTGATAGTCGATTCGAGCCCGTCCACGTCCGCCACGGGCGTCGAGACAGCGCAGCTCGGCTTCCCGCCCGAGATTGGCCTCAGTGCCGAGGCCCCGTTCAGGGAGGCCGCGGATTTATCGAGGCAAGGGACCGGATTGGACCGTGCCGCCGCGGCTGTGGAGACCTGGCTAAGGGGTGCACTAGCGAAGAGGCCGGGAACTCCGTCGCGCGGGGGGGAGTGGCGGGGTGAGCATGATATGGACCTTATCGAGCTTGCTGATACCGTTCGGGAGGACGGGGGCGTGTCGGGGAAGGGGGTGGTAGACTCGAGCTTGAGCCTACCAGCAGATGCGGCTAGGGCAGGGGGCTCGAGTGGAAGGGCGGAGACGAGCGCGTCAAGAAGGGGGAAGAACAAGGACGACTGAGTGAGGATAGGGGGGAGATCTTATCCATCGTTGAACCGTGGAGCCGCCCCTTTTTGTCTATAATCCTGGGTGGGAGAGATCACTGACTTCCTTGGCCCGGGCCTTTCAAACTTTCTTTTGTTCTCATTGGCACATCGGCGTTTTTTCTTTTTCCTTCTCTTTGTTGATAGGAGGCGCCATATTAGATAGATGGTAGGACAGGTCCACAAGTATCTATACCATATCCGATCCCGTTTATTATTTCTTGGGCCGATGCTTGAGTACGAATAGCGAGTAGTGTGCACTTGTAGTTGATGGATTCATTGGCTGACGGATTCATTGGCAGCTGGCTGTTGCAGATCATTCAAATACGGAGTAAATTCGAGCATTACAAGCACATGCAAAACCGAAAGCACTGACCACGTCTCCAAACCAGCCCAAGCTCATCACGCTCAGACGAATACTTGTATGCAGCTTTCAATGCCCCGATAAGATAAGCCATCAATGTCAATCCCGGAGCAACGCCCGCCTGCCACACCTCACTAGCAACACCAACGCGAATCTCTCGGGGGCGCCCGCGTAACACTCGGAAAACCGAGAGAACCGACCAAAATGCCCATCTGCATCGAGTGCCGGCACCCGGTCAAGACGCTATGGACGGAGTACTCGGGCGCGGCGGGCGGTGCTGGCGCGGCGAGTCCCAAGGGCCAGATCATACGGCTGACGGTGTGCCGGAACTGCGGCAACTTTTGCGACAAATACGTTGAGCACGACTTTGTGGTCATGTTTATTGATCTGGTGCTCATCAAGCCGCAGGTGTGTCCATCTCATTGTCACCTCCTTCGGCTAGGAAAAAAAAACGGGGGGGGGGGGGGGGTGGGGGGATTCTGGAGCCGTGGAGGGGCAGATTTAAGGAGAGTCGATGCGGTCATTGATACGGACGCTGACGGGGGATAGGTGTATCGACATTTACTCCATAATACTCTAATGCGCGAGCATGATCAGTTCGATGTAAGTTCCTCCCCGCAACCTACGCACCCGGTGGTGGCCATGGCAGATGGACAGCAAGCTGACGTGCCCTAGCCATCCATCATCCGCCTAGGCGTCCTTCTCCTCCTCTTCGACGTCTACCTCACCTGGGCCCGCATAGAAAAGCAGGCTGTCCCTGCTTCCTCCAATCACGTCCTAAACCAACTGGCGCAACAACCCATCATTCTACAGTACATTTTCTTCCGTAAGAGGACCCCCTCCCCCTTCCTTTTCTCTCTCTCTCTCTACACACTCACACACGCACACACACATGTTGGGGTTCCATCGCCGACTAACCTCTTCCAGTTCTCCACTGCTCCCTCTCGACCCTCGCCTTCCACTTCAGCATCCGCCTCCTCACGTCCTCTCGATTCTCCCCGCTCTCGTTCCTGGGCCTCCTCCCTACCTACCACCGCCCCAACTCCGTCTCCACGGCCCTGCTCGTCTCCTCCTCCACAAAGCTCTTCCCAATTTTAATGGTGATATGGGAGTACGACGTCCCGGCGGCGGCGAGGTCTCTGGGCTGGGCCGTGGTCGCGAACAACGTCGAGGCGCTAAAGATACTCCTCGACTGCTCGTACGGCGTTGCGGCGTTCCTTACGGCGGTCGGGGCGCTGGCGAGGTGGGGGGTCGGCCGGGGCGTGTTCTCGGCCGTGGGGATCGAGGGGGTGGACGACGGGCTGGGGATAAGGTCTCTCTGGGCGTCCGGGGGGCACCTGGGTGAGTTGTGGGCGGCGGGGTAGAATAGGTAGCTCTCGCTGGATGTCAATGTCACTTATGATTGTGCATGGAATGATGTTGGAGTGTCCAAGTTGGTGCGCGTTGCCGTCAACAGAATCGGTTTCCAAGGTTCCAAAGAACCTGCCGGTTCCAGTGGTGGGACGGAGGAAATGCTGCGAAACGTTTGTGTTCCATCGATGCTATAAATCCATAGTAAGAAAGGGGCTATAGACTAATAGCTCGCCCCTTCTCTCCCAGTAAACAACCGGAACGCCCTGCCCAACCAGCCATGTTGTTCAAAAAAAAGTATCTCCTCGCTCACCCTCTAAAATAGTACAGAGCCTGGTTCAGCGATAACAAGACATGCTTCTCCCTATGCCAGCTGCCCGCCTCACACCGTCACTACCCCCTTCCATCCAAGTTTCACTCGAGTCTCGGCGCCGAGACCAAACGCGTAGCGTCGACAGGGGTATAGAAGCGGGCTCGAAATGTTCAGGCTCGGAGGTTCGATCGCTTCGGTACAACGAGCGGGTTCAGTTGCGCGAGGTAGGTGATGGCCCACATGAGGTAGCAGCACGCGAGAGCCATTATCACCGAGGAGCGCCAGATGCTGTCATCCGATTGTCAGCAGGCGGAGGAGGCTAGGGGCCGGAATGAACCTACAGTTGCGTCTCCTTGGGGAAGAAACGCGGCACGAAGACCCAGGTCCCGGCGCTGGCGGCCACGACTACGGCGAGGACGAAGAAGACGACGAAGCTATCAGCGGAGTTAGTTAGTCCAGTCTCGCGACTGGAGAATGAACTGGCGGAGACGGGGGCTAGGACGGGAAGAAAGCTCAACGGTACTTACAGGCCCATGGTTGCGATATCGCTATTGGGTTACTGGGTGTGGGAGGCGTGGAGGGATGAGATGGAGCTTGCGGGAAGGTTGAGTCGCAAGCCTGTTTGGAAGCTGCCTTCAGTAGAGTGCTTAGTCACCACCCACCTCCAACCGAACCAACACGCAAGCTATGTAGTTAATATGGTCTAGACCGGTGCAAGCAGCGAGCGCTCTCCAGGGTTCCAAATCAGCGAACCTATTATTAAAAGTTAATCCAAGCAGGATGCAGATATTATGTGTTATTGCACGGGTAGGAGTAGAAGTGTCGAAGCAAAAAGAGCAATCCCCCACACGAGAAAAAAAAATAATCTCCCACACAGGGAATCGAACCCCGGTCTCTGCCGTGAGAGGGCAGTATGATAACCCCTACACTATATGGGATGATTTACTTGTTTACGTTTAGACTCGGTATTACCAGAATTCTTAAGGTGAGCGCGTGGAAGAGAGCAATGTCCAATAGAACCAACCAACTCCAATCGTAATACGACAGTAACCTTCAGGGTCTCCAATCCTAAAGCTCAAGTTCACATGGTTTCTTGAATTGCACCTATCTCGTCTATGAGCTGTTCTCAAACTCCAGCCCTGCCTCCTCCCTCACGGCGCCGTAAATCCCCGCAATGTCCCCCTTTGAGCCGTCCCGCTCCTTAACCCTATCAAGGTGTGCCTGGGCCGTTTCCGCATTCGGCAGCCTCATCCCTGCCTTCTCCGCGACGCTCGTGGCGTGCCTGAGGTCCTTCCTCGCGAGGTCGACGGAGAACAGCGGTTCCTCCCTCTTGTAGTAGTCCCCGGTGAGCATGCGCTGCGCGTAGGCAGCGTAAGGCCCGGGGAAGATGGCCTCGACGAAGGACACCAGCGGCGCCGTCCCGAGCCCGGACTTCTCCGCGACGGTGAGGCCCTCGGCGAGCTGCTCCACCATGTTCAGGATGAAGGTGTTCCCCAGCACCTTGAGGAGCGTGGCCCTCCCCCAAGATTCCTCGGCCGTCAGGGTGTCGCCAGAGAGATCGATCTCCGCGCGCGCCGTCACACCCTTGAAGTACGGCCGCACCCTGTCTAGGACGGGGCGCGCGCCCGCTAGGACGGCGACAAGCTGCCCGGAGTCCGCCATTGCCGGCGCACCGAACACCGGCGCCGCGACAAAGTCCGAGCCCGCGGCCGCCACGAGCTTACCCAACGCTGAGGTGGTGTCCGGGTGGATAGTCGAGCAGTCGACGAAGACCTTACCTGCGACCGTGGCCGACTGCAGTGCCGTCTCGAGGGTCGAGGTCACAGCGGCGTCGTCGGAGAGGCAGGTGAAGATAATATCGGCCGCGGAAACACCATCGGCTACTGACTCGGCGATGGTGACGGCCGAGGGGTCCGGTAGAGTGGACCTGAGGGTCTCGGCGCGGGCGCGGGTGCGGTTGTAGATGATCAGAGAATCCAAGAGAGGGGCCTTCTCTACGAGGTTCTTGACCATTCCCTACATGAATAGGTTAGACATTGTGACTTCTGGGCACGCAGGTTAGCTATGGTGACGCCACTCACCCTCCCCATGTTCCCGAGACCGATCCACATTATTTTGGGTGCCATGGCTGTAAAGTTTATAGAGCCTGAGTAAGACGTGAGTATAGAGAGCGAAGTTGACAAACCCTTTTAGCCCAAACTTGTCTGTTTGTCTACCACTTGCGGCGGGTATTGAAAGTCTAAGGTGGGTTCATGGCATGATATATAAGACCAAGGGGCTTCATGCGCGGGGGTCTCGCTCGGGCTAGCTGAGAGTATTCGGGTATCGGATCCGGTTACGGCAATCATGCATTACCGTCGTTATAAATATGTGGTTTATTATAAATCATCGGAAGCATGCATGCGGGGCCATCTAACGGCATCACCCGCTCAACTGTTTCGGCGTCTCGCTCCGGTCCCCGTCTGTGACTTCATACTGTTCCAACAAGCAGCACGACAGCCGACAATATCATGGGCCGAGTCCAAGCGCTTGCTAATCAATATACCGATGGCGCGCTTGCTAATCAACCTCCCGATGGTGAGCTTGCTAATCAATCTCCTCCGACTTTCGAGTCTTCCAAACTTACACGATGACATCAGTAGGTGAGAGAGCGAAATAATAACGAGCGACAGACGGAAAGAGTGTGTAAATTGGACAAGAAACAAAAAAAAAAAACTACTGGCCGTGCAGTGATCAAACATACAAGAAACCCCAAACTAATATCTCCTCAAAGCATTTACCATTAGAATTAGCAAATGTCCCTCCCATTCCCTACCAAGGCGAGCGCAACTCTGAGATTCCAACACACTCTCCTAATATCTGAACTGGATCCCCTTAAACTTCTTAGTCAGTGACTTAGTATCCAACCAGTCTTTCTTGGGCTTCTTCGGCTCCAAGTCCTGGATCCTCCACATCTTCTGCCACAGGAACACGGGCAGCGGCTTGTCGGCCTCGGGCATGCGCCGTCCCTTGTGGGGCGCCGTCCTCTCCGACACCGACGCCGCCCAAGTCGGGACGGGTCGAGTACGGCCGGGTTGCCAAAGGCCACCGTGACCATGCTCCACCTCCCGCGGTTTCGACCAGAGGCCGGTAGCCACGTCGGCCTCCTGGGCTGGCCGACGTGAGCCATTGCCTTTGCTCCTGCTCAGGAAGAGCGCTTCGTTAAGAGCTGCGGCCCACTCCTGTTCCGTGGCGAAAGCCGGCTTGCTCTTCCTAGGGTGGCTGGCTTCAATCGCCTCGTGAAGGGCAGCTTCCCAGTCGGCTTTGGAGGCAATGGGCCGCCTATAGTGCTTGCGAAGCGGCTGATGAGGCCGGCTCTCGATAGGCGTAGCGATCCAGTTGATGTCCTGCCGTGGCTGCAAGTCCTCGACACTCCACAGGGAGGAGGAAACTTGCACGGGGAGCGCCTCGGTGTGAATCCGTGGCCTGCTCGGGCGCCTTGAGTGAAGCGCCGCGGACTCATTTATCGTGGCCGTGGCCCTAGAGCTCTGGCGCTCGTGGTGCGGGTTGAAGAGGCCGGCGATATTCCTGGGTTGCGCCCGGGCAGGAGCAGTCCACATTTTGGTCGCGCCATGTACCGTCGGTCCCCAGAGCAGGGAGTCTTGCCGAGTTGTCGGCTTCCGGGGCTTCCAGAGCGACCTCGACTCTATAAGGGCGGGCTCCTCCTGCCTCGGCCTTTCACGGGCCCGCGTCTCGCTCACAGGTATATACCGAACCCAGACACGAACATCAGGCTGCGGAAGCCCAAGGCCAGTCTTTCCCGGTCGCGGAGGTTTAACCCAGAGCGACGTCTGCCGTGGCGCTGGCAGAATGCTGCTATCTAGCGCAACGATGATAGAGTCCGCCCGATCATCTTCCCTATTTCCCTGCATATTCTCGTCGATGACTGACCTCTCGCCCCGCGTCCTGGTCCTGCTCTCGGAAGACGACGGCAGTAGCGACATCTTGGACGGGATGTTATCCGTCTTCAAGAGACTGGCAATCTCCCACAGCGTTGTCTCGTCAAAGTCCTCGTCGCTGTCGTCCATGTCGAAGTCGGAGTCATCCTCGGACCCTCCCTCGTCGTCGTAGTCGTCGAAGAAGGAGGATGAGTACTCCTCCGTCTCCATCTGTCTCGAGCGGGCGTCGAACGCGGCCGCGACTCGGGAACCGCCGGTTGTCATGGTGCCGGGCATAGCCATGGACATGCGGGGGGGAGGGGCGCTGATGACTGCCGTATCAGACTTCTCACCCCATGGGAACTGGTAGAGTCCTAGAGTTCCCCGTTTGTCTGGGAGGGGCTGGGGACTCTCCAGGATGTCGGGGAGGAGTGTCATGCGCCGACTTTTCCGAGAGGGTCGCTGAGTCAACGGTCGACTGGAGCTCTTTGTCTCCCGGATTGGAGCAGTGGCTCCCCAGAGATAACCGGAGGGCGCCGCTGGCTTCTTGGCCTTATTCCAGAGAGAAGAGCTCCGTAGCTTGTCAAGTGGCTGGCTGATAGCGCGTGCCGGAGTCTTCCTCGACGGGTGCACCTTATCGAGAGAGGCCAGGGTGACGCTCCCGACAGTCTGACTGAGCGACATCTGAGGATGTGTCCATAGAGCGTGGACCGAGGTGGTGACAAGTCGAGGCACAGCGCTTGGCTTCCACAGGCTGGCGTTAATTAATGCCTTGGCCTCTGGCTTCACTTGATTGGCAACGACGCGTGCGGCGACCTCATCATCATCAGACTCATCAGTGTATGGGGGGGTAGGGCTGCGGAGCTGAGCTTGAGCCACCGCGTTTGACTTGAGCAAGCTACCCCTATTGGCCGGCCCTTGGCCAGCCATTCTCGACGCAGGCCTGTACATCGAGTCGCGTGCCGGGGATGTTCGGAGGGTAGAGATCGAATCCCTGAGACCGTTCTGCATTTCGTGCCAGTGATCCTCCTGCATCCCCATTTCCCTCTCTAGGTTGGCCAGCAGATCCTCCTTCCTCCCCTCCGTTCCCGTAGAGTCCCTATTGGGCTGTTCGAGCTTCTGTAGTTTTGCCTGGATGTCCTGGTAGGCTTCGGATGGCGATTCAAGGGGCGACGGCTCGGCAGCCCGGATGATAACCATGTTCTTGTTGGCCGCGCCACGGAGGAGGAGAGGTGTTGGTGGCACCATCTTCCTAGATCGCCTATTCTCCAGTCGGTTGGTGAAGGTCGGACATTCTTTGCCGATACGCTGATGCCAACGATTCTCTATCTTGGGTTCACCCGCCGCTACCAGTGGTCGTTCAATGGCCAACTCGCCGTCTGCCATCCATGACTCCCGCTCAGCCATGTTGCCCCGCTGTGCCTGGCTAGGGTCAAGCATGATGGTCATGAGTTCCTGGTCATCCTGCTTTTGGGTATAGGTCGTTCGAGGATAAGCTTGCAGCCCCTTCTTAACGTCGTCCTGGCTCTTCTCGTCGGCAAACATCGGCATGCCGTCGACAGGATAAGGGAGGACGGGAGATGACTGCCTCTTCGCGCCCTCGTAAGTCAAAGACCCTAGACCCTTAATATCCGGTATACTTGGAACGGGAGGGAGCCAAGCCTGACTGACTGCCGTCGTCGTTTCAGTGTCAATGCTAAACTTGGCCGTGTTCCGCATATTCATAGGCAACCCGCGCCGCGTGTCAACAATTTCGACGACACTTTGGGTCTGGAACGAAGTTTTTGTCGTACGATCCGACTTGTCCTTCCCCGACTCGTTATCCGTCTCTATGAACGAGGGCCGTGAGGCAGGTGCGGCGGGGACGGGCGAGAAGTGGGATCTGGCGTTGTCGCCACCGCCCGGAGGCACGGGGAAGAAGATGTCCATCTTCTCATCGAACGTCATACTCTTGGTGTTGTTCGGGCGCGGCCGTATCTGGTTACCAGGGTGCTTGGGTGGTGGTGGCAGAGGAGGTAATTGAGAAGGGCTCCCCGGGTTAGCCTTGAAGATGGACTTTCTAGTCGAGACCGAGCCATTGGACTTGGTCCTTTCGTGCCCCTTTGTAGCTGGTGATTCGACGTAGCCTTGAGCGGTAACCTCTTCCTCCTCGTCGCTCTTGTGCCTAGGTACCGGCCTGGGCCTGTGCAACACTGAGGCTGTGGCCTTCAGAGCAGGCGGTAGCTGAGCATTACCAGCCGCTTTCTTGGCGGCGCCGTCCAAGATATTCTTCACCGCAACAGGGTCGCTATACTCGATGTTGTTCACAAACATAACAGTCTGCTGCCTCTGCGATTTGGCCTCTGCCTCTACCTGCCGCATGGCCACCGCCTTGGGGTTTCCGGGTAGACCCGCCCCTACCCTCTGCTTCACAGGGGGCTTCACTGGCGATGGGACATCCTCCACCGAGACGGGTCGTTGCCTTGAGGGCCGGATATTAGCTTTTACTGAACCCTTCCTAGGCAAGCTTGACATTCCGGGATCAGGTATCTGCTGGGGATTTCCTGGTGGTGACGAAGAGACGGTCGAATAGTTAGACGCCTTCTGGGGTGGGGTGCTTTGGTTTGTGGTTTGCGGAGGTGAAGATATTTGTGATGGCGACGGAACCTTGGGCGGAGAGGACAATTGCGGAGGCGAGGGAATCCGGGGTGGAGACGCCGTTCGGGGAGGAATAGGAACCGGGGCGGTCGATACCGAGCCAAAGGGTTGCTGTTTTGGACCAGGCTTTGTTACCTGCATACCAAGGTCGATATCTAAACTCTCCGGCCGAGGAGGTCTCCGCGGCGCACCCTTTGCCTGGTCCAGCTGTGGTGCGGGACGAGAGCTCTCTAGCGCCCGTGGTGACCGCCTTCGAAGCTCGTCCGCACCGGGTGATAGCTCGGCTGATGTTGTGATCGCGACGGACTCTCCCCGGGTCTCCTGGCCTATGACCTGAGGTTCTGGGTTAGACTCAGGTGGAGTGGTTGTTGAAGCGATGTCCTTTCTCCTAACGCTCTGGGCTCGTCTCGCGGCCTCTTCCTGAGTTATCACGGGAGGCTGGGGAACAGGGCCTATCGCAACCAGGGTAGTGGTAGTAGAGTCCGGTGACTGGTTGGCCTGCTCCCTCCTATCCCTCTCATTCCTCGCCGCTGTGGCCAGGTCAACCGTTGGGATCTTGTCAAGGGGGTTGAGTGCGCCGTCTCCGGACTGCAACACCGGTCCTGAGATAGCAAGCCTCGTCGCGGCGGCGCCTCCGGCGGCGCTTTTGCTGAAGAACCCCTTCTTAGGCCGTACCGAATCAGCCCTTCCCTCCGAGGGCTTGAGATCCCTCACAGCTGGTGCGGTCTCGGCCCGCGTTGGTGGGAACAGCTGCCCCTGTACGGGCAATCCGCCGACACCAGTCACAGCCTGTCCCGGCATTGCGTTAAGAATTGCGGGCAAGGTACCCTCAATAGGTGACTGCTCCCTTGGGCCATCCCGGGTTGGTGGCTTCGGGAAGGCGGTGATTGATATGATCTCGTCTCGTTTCAGGTCCTCGTATCGACTTGGCGGATAGTCCGAGTCGGAGCTAGATAGGTCCCGACTCTGGAAGTCGCGGCTCTGCAGGTCCCGAGTCGTGCTGAGGGGTCGTGGCGAGGGAGCTTCGGGTGTGAAAGACGATGGACGGGCGTCACTGAGAGGGAGCGTGCGGCAGAAGGCAGAAATAACGGCTAGACGCAAGAGTTAGTCAAGATGCCCTCGAAAAAAAGGCTTGATGCCATGGCGTTGGGGAAGACCTGCGCAAAACCTACCAACAAGAATTGTCGCTGTAGCCGCAGGAAGAGCAACCCTCAGAGCTACCGGGAGAGTAGTGGTTCCTAGGTGCATGGGAATACTCGTCTACGCAGCAGAGTCAGTTGTCCGAGTATTCGAAGACAGGAAGGAGGGTAAGAAAAATACTAGCGGGCCTGGTAACTTACACCCATCCACAGCACGAATCCAGCCAGAGTAAAGCGAACGCCCTTCGCCTTCTGATGGCCAGCCGTGCCTTCCTTGGCGTCTCGAAGCCTGCCAGCAGAAAAGACCCTGAGCATGCAGACCAGGAACACAGCGCCATCGGTTACTATCGTCGCGATGGATACGGGCATAACCTGGGTAGTCGGGACGCAAATGGGGTTGAACTGCGGCCTCTGCATGCCAACAAATACACCACCCAGGATGAACCTGGCGAGCAAGAGACCCTGAGGAAGGAAACGCTGCAAAGCCGTCTGGGCCGAACCTGCCGACGCCCACAAGAAGTATTGAAGCAGGGCGACTCTCGCAACCTGGTCGAAGGTTGAGCTGAAGGCGACGGCGACCTGGCATCCCGAGTTCGAGGTCTGGCTGATCAAGGTAGAGATAAAGTCGATATTCGCCCACAGGGCTACCGATATGAGGAATATAGCGAGGACCAGCCTCTGGCCGTCCTTCCATATCGAAGTGGTCTTCCCCTTGACCATGATAAAGGCTGTTGCTGAAGCCGCGTTCGCAAGGATACCACTGTCGTCAACCGCCGGTTAGTACTCGGGCCCAAGCTCACATACACAGTAGGATGGGGACGGCGGGCTGTTCTAACAGTGAAAAGGCCACCACAAGGGACTGCATGTCGACGCCTTGGATAGTCGAGGCAACGGCGGTGCCGGTGACCTGGGTGTTGACTGATGGAGTCACCGGCGCGCCGGTCAGAGGATTAACACCTGGAGTTGCCATGATGGCGGACGCCGACTAGCGGCGTACGAACGCTCGGGAAAGGAAAGGAAAGCCCAATCAATGGGTATGTGAAAAGAAATTACAAGAATGGAAAGAAGGGAAAAAAAGAATGCATCACACGAGAGGGAACAAGCCCATCTTGGTAGCTCAAGTGACGAGTGTCCAACCCACGACGTGTTAGACAAACGCCATGCTCGACAACATGCCTTCACGATAACAGTAGGATGTAGGAGGAAGGAGGAAGCTCGGAAGATGAGAGCGTAAGGCAGAGGGGAGGGGCCCACGCGAGCGGCAGTAATAGCGTTTACGGTTACAGGTTGCAAAACATGGGCTGTCACTGAATGCACGGGGTTCTGGTCCGGGCGCCAAGCTCTCAGATAGGGTTGAGGGGGATAGTCCGAGACCAGATGCCAGGGCCAGGGATTGGTCCCAAGAACAACTGTCCCGAGACATGGGAACTAAGGCTAGTGGGAAGAAGGACCTGTCGGGATGCCGATTGGAGATCCGAACTTGACTGCGATGGGGATCAGGATGAATCCCTTGTCACTCCATGGAAGGGAGGCGGCCGCCTCCAAGGCGGACAGGGGCGAGGGTAGTTTGTTTCCAAGAGGCAAGCAGCCGTCTCAGATGGGGTACCTCTCAACCGTGAGAGGGCGGGCGCGGTTCGCCTTGCACCGATTGGGAATGGCAACAGGGCTGGATGGGGGGCTCGTGAGGACCCCTAGGCTATGGGCAAGGTTTCACTTGAAACTTGGCGTGTCGGAAGACTGAGGGGCCGAAGCGAGCGCCGGCTGCCTGCGGCAGGGGGCGAAACGGGTCCTTCCGAAGGGCCCATGAAGGCGGTAGACAGGAAAACGTCCGAAAATAACAAAGGTGCTGCAAATGGCTTCTGTTGGAGACTGTATCATTCCTCAAGATCGCGAAGATAACTTTCGGTGGAGGGCGAAGTGGTGTGGTGAAGTTGAAGATATGTGATGTGGCGCGCACGGACCTGGCAGAGAGCATCAACAGGGAAGGAACTGCCCAGTTGACTAGTCGCTTCGTCGGGCCCCCCTTCCTCGTATTCTTGGCCCATGTGCTCCATTGACAACAGAAAGCGAAAACTCTGGCTCGGCATGGCAGCCTTCCATCGAACAGCGGCATGAATGATGGGAGCGATCACGGCTGTCGTGGAACGAGGAGCGACGGCGACCGACCACTGTGTACATATGTGTGTGTAGGTACTCCGTCCTGCCGCCACAGAAAGTTGACTTCCACCCCGAAACTCAGTAAGCCATTATTTATCTGGTGGCAGTTTTCACTCGTCATGTAGTTAACACCGACATCCAAGAAACCTACATAACCTAATATTAACAGCCGGCCAGGTCCGGCCTGTCAGGGTTGATAAGCGTGTCTTCAATTTTATGAACGACATATGGTGCAGTCTCGTGAGTCTTCTGGGGACGGTTACTTTCTGGTAATGATGACCATCTCGCGCCTGCAGACTAGAATCTCCCCGTAGATCAGGGTCACTCCGGCTAAGATGCCCACCGATCAGCCAGAATGAAGCGGAAACAAGCCCCAACTCGCCACTTGATAACTAGCCCTTCTCGTGGGTAAAACTATCCCCTGGCCCACGCCCGTCGTCCGTCGTGTGCCACTGCCAAGCCACGTAGCCTGCCAGCCAGGAGCTTGCCACGCCGCCTAAGTAGAGGGTGGCAGGGCAGGTTCACGAGAGCAGCTTCACCTTCATACGAGGATCACTCGCGGCCGAACTTTGCCTAATGGCTCGGGTTGGGTAACTCACGTAAACCTCATTCGGTCCGAACATGTGAGACTTGCCACACCTGAGGGGGGATGTCTGCCGAGCTCACCGGTCACTCGGCTTGCTCCAAATCCGTTCGGGATACCCAATGGGTATATGAAGCTAGGACCTGATATCAATGGTCTGAGAATGCGGGATATCAGCCAATTCAGGATTAAGCGAGGCTGAGCCCAGTGTACTTGAGATAGGTTGGGTACGTCCGCTCTCCGCGCTGAACATTACCTCCATTGGCTTAGAGCCGGCTACCACGGGCCAAGAGTACCTCTGACATGTCAATCAAAGTCCCCTTATATATTCTGTCTCTGTAAGGGGTAAGGGGAATGGGGAACAGGTGATGTGTGAATATAGATGCTTTACAATACACGCCGTGATAGCCAAGTCACTTCGCCTTCACTGCGGCTTCAAATAGCCGCAGCAGCTTGTATGATACCCTAGTCCTTCTGTTTCTACCCGTGAAGCTCTCACCACAGCTCCCACACCTTCGGGGGCACCACCGTCCTCATGACCTCCCAGTGCCCCACCGCGCTCGTCTCCTGCCCCCCCTCCAACTCCGCCGTCCCATTGTTCATCAACAGCCCTACGTCCTCCTCGGACCGGAACTCGGAGAGGAAAGTCTCGTGCTTGGGCACGAGGAACATATCCCTCGCGCGGCTCTGGAGGAAGTCCCCGGCCACCGGGTTTCTAAAGGTCAGGGGATCCTCGCTCTTCTTGCAGAAGATGACGACATTGGTGAAATCCTGCCCCGCCTCCCTGATGGCTTCCTCGGTGGGGGCCTCGGACTCGCGGAAGATTCGGCAGGACGGGAAGACGTGGAGGATGGTCTGGATGACCATCTTGGGAGTTGGGAGGAGGATGTCTCCGGCGTAGTTCTACCCCGTATTAGTCCCGCAGCATAATCCAGGACGTCAAACGCGCCTACGAAAGGGCTCGGGTCGGTGGGGGTACACTTACAATAGCGATTACTCCATCGGGCTTCAGGAGGGTGTTGAGCCCCTGGAGGAACTCGAGGGTGAACAGCGGGAGTGGCTCGGCGCCGCCGGTGAAGACGTCGTGGATGATGTAGTCGAACCGCTGGTCCGTTTCCCGGGCGAGGGTCTGCGTGTAGCTGACGGCGTCATCGATGACCGCTGTGTGACTGGGCGGTAGCTGGAAGTACTTTGATGCGAATTCATACACGACCGGGTCTATCTCGACAATTGTGGTGTCGATACCGTGCGTGATGAATGCAGCTGGGGTCGTTCCAATGCCAAGACCGCTGTACCAGTGCTAGTTAGCGAGCATCATTCCAGAGAGAGAGAAAAAAGGAGGCGTGCGCCCTTACATTACGAGGGCATTCGCCTCACTGTCTATGATAGGTTGCGGTCCTTCCACCAGGCGAACGGCCTCGAGCATGACGAAGACGCTGTAGACAGGTTCGGCCATCTGGGGCCCCTGGAATTTGACCCACTCCCCGCCTAGCAAGCTGTGGTCGGCCCTTAATACCCTGAACCCCTGGTTGTCGCTCTCGAGGACGGAGATGTACCCGGTGACGGACTCCCTCCTGTCGATCAGGGTCCAGTTCTCGGCCTTCAGGGATTCCTGAAGGGCGAGGGTGGCGCTAGGGGTGGGCAGGTGATAGTTGAAAAGGGTGGTGTGGATGATGGCTGGGATGCCCAGAAGGACAAGCTTCGACGGAGCCAAGATGGCGTAGATGCCGGCCAGCAGCATCTCCAGGCCGATCCTAGTGACGAAGATTGTCCTCCCGACGTACTGGCTCAGTAGGCGGCCTGAGAAGCTCTCCACCACCTTGAAGTAAAGTAAAGAGGTAAGTCCCGGGGTGGAGTCGGCAATGAACTTGGGCAGCAGACCCGGACGGATACCCTCCAGGTCCGAGGCCACGCACGCTGCAGTGAGGATGGTGATAGGGGCAAGGGTGATTGACTCGATAACCAGCGGGCCCCACGTCGCCGTCAGGAGGCTGCTCTGGTTGCACAGGAAGAACTGCACAACGGGAACGTAGATGGCGATGACCGGGATCAGAGTGGCGGGGTGCACGGGAAGGCGGCGCTCGATGAACAAGCTCCCGGCCCATCCAAGGAAGGACGCGGCAGCGATAAGCTTGGGGTGCCACACGGCTGACGGCAGCGAGCCGAATATGGGCGAGAGGGCCATTTGAGATACATTGGAATAGATGCCGGCGAGGGTGAGAAGGGCGAAGGCGGAAATGTAGGGGGACAGGCGCTCCCTGGTCTCGGTCGCCCACGTCCGTGACTTGGCCTTCTTTGCGAGGCTCCTCAGTTCCTTTTCAAACTTGTCGGGGTTGAGGCCGTCGGGGACTGGGCCGGGCGCCGCGGCCCTATTGGCGTTACGCCTAGGTGGCATCGTGATCGCGATCAAGAAAAAAAGTGAATAGAACCAGATATGTGGCTGGGATGAAAGTAACTTGGGGAATTGGGAATGAGACTGGGTAGAACAAGATGACCTTTTTTTGCTCACTCCTTTCTTGCAAGGAAAGAAACAACTAGATCATAACATACTATCACACGTTGGCAAACAGCCTGCTGTTTCTGGAGCCGTCATGTACAATATGGATGAGTAAAATGCAGACGCGCGAAACGATGTCTCCAGACCAGAGGGACGTGTCCCTTTCTGATGTTGCTTTTTGGTGTTTCTGGAACGGGGAAACGGGTCTTGGAGCTCCCTAGGCGGCCCACAGCGGGGCGGGTGGGGCCAAACCGATGCATTTCAGTGGAGGGATGATTGGTGGGTGTGCTGGTTCGCTGGTGGAATAATACCAGGCTCTAGATAAATCCGTGGATGGATGATGTAACCGTGCAACGTGACTTGACTTCGAAGTCGGCGCACGACACTCGTAACTATGAAAACTATGCACAAACACATCCCAGGCACATTCGACAACGTTGGTCGGCCAAAGTTGTTAGAGGCTCTCTCAGATACCAGAAGTTGGGTCCTTCCAGTGCCAGCCAACTTCCGTCCAGTAAGCAGGGGCCAAACTGTAGGCTGGGTCACGATTGATATCTCCTATTGCTTTTCTCTCTCCTTTCACCGTGATGTAAAGAGCTTCCGGGCTCGGCTCATGCCTCC
Source organism: Cephalotrichum gorgonifer (assembly GCA_900312665.1). Taxonomy (NCBI): domain Eukaryota; kingdom Fungi; phylum Ascomycota; class Sordariomycetes; order Microascales; family Microascaceae; genus Cephalotrichum; species Cephalotrichum gorgonifer. The sequence continues at coordinate 1,436,282 of ONZQ02000011.1, read as the reverse complement.
TCCAAGAGCAGGACAAGATTCCCCAGTAACTGAGAGGCCCAGGCCGGAAAGTCGGGGCAATCTAAAGATCCGCCATATTCTCCTGCGCTCCCAATGACCTGCTCCCCGCTCTCGGACTAATCAAATCCTCGTGCTTCCGGATAAAGCGAGCTCATCTAAGAGGTCCGCGACGGCCGACCGGCTACCCTTTTGTATACACGTGAAATCCCCATCCCCCCCCGCCCTTCACCAACAGCCTAAGCGCCGAATCCGACATCTCAGATAAGGTTGAAAGGGGGGTGTCAAACTCTTAATCCCGAGCGCCATATCGCAAGGACCCGGGGTTTACGGGGGCCTATTCTCCCGAACACCACTCTCCGCGGCCGTCGGAATAAAATGGGATGATTTACTAATTACCGTCCCCCATCGCGCGTCGTCACTGGGGCGCAGGCGGGCACACCAGAACACGAGAAATCCAGGTGCTGTCTGGGCGTCCAGGGCGGGATGGATATTGAGGTTCTGCCTTGTAAGACGGGGGCAGTCTATATAGAGTTGTAAATTGATTGGCAATAAACAGAGACGGAAAAGATTAAATCTCACCGGCCTCATCGCGTGTAAGAGTATAAGAAGACGCGGCCCCCTATTACTCGACTGCCCCATCGTCTTCTTGTCAGTTCGTCGACAGAGGAGCGAACGACCTACCTGACTAGTATTCAACCTGCTTATAGGACCTCGAGCTATCATACCCACGATGAAGATCACATCTATTGGGACCCTCATCTCCCTCGGGAGTCATGCTCTCGCCTCAACGTTCAACAAGAGAGACGAAGGTACGCACCAATCCCAGCTCTACTATGCGCCATCTCCTTTCCTAACCCCGTAAACCCAGAACCCCAGATCCTAGACCCCCAAACCTTCGTGTCCCTAGGGTCATCTCGCGTCCGCACCCGTAACGGGCCCTTCCTCGTCCCGGGAGTTCACGACGCCGAGACGATGGGCATGAAGAGCTTCGAGGACATCCTGGCCTTCCCCTGCAGCGACTGCATCGTCACGAGCATAGTCGGGGACCTGGAGTTCGCCGACGGGTCCTCCGCGAACGCCAACACTGGCATGTGGCTCCACCACACCCTCGTCGCTAACCTGAACCAGACGGACGCCACGTGCGAGGGGTTCGGTCAGTTCTCGAGGATATGGGCCTCGGGGAACGAGAGGACGGCGCTGGACTTTTCCAGCGGGGAGTAAGCAGAGTCTATTCCCTCCGCCCCTCCTCCTACCCTTATTCTTCCTCTTCCTATCTCTCGCGGCTTCTATCTTTTCAACATCCTACCGCCCTTCAAGATAAAGTGAGCGAGGCCTTGAGAAGAACAAATTACTAACGTGGGCCACTAGGACGAGGAAGGCTGGTATCTACATCGGAGAGGACGACGTAATCGTCCACATCACCGAGCTCATGAACGAATCCGCCCTCGAGAGGGAGGCCTATCTCGTCCTGGAGGTGGAGTACCTTCCCGCCTCTACCCCGGACTTCCGTCCCGTCACGCCCATCTGGCTCGACGTGGCCGGCCACTGCACCAACAGCACCGTCAACGTCCCCGAGGAAGCCGTCTTCGAGCTGGACATGGAGTGGACGGCAGATTTTGCGGGGGAGATCCTACATGAGATAGGCCATGTGCACGACGGGGGCGTAAAGCTAGATTTCTTTATCAACGGCAAGGCCGTCTGTGAGAATGTCGCTAGGTATGGGGAATCGGAGGAGTATATCACACACGTGGGCATGTTCGGGGGCGAAGAGGTGGACCACGAGCACGAGGAGGGAGAGGGAGACGAAGGTCATACCCACGGAGAGGGAGAGGAAGAGGAGGGCCATACTCACGAAGAAGGTGAGGGAGAAGAAGGTCATGCTCACGGGGAGGGAGAGCAAGAGGGGGGCCACGACCATTCCTCCAGCGAGCACCTCGTGCACATCTCCTCCATCAACCGTTGCGAGGAGCTGGGGAGGTTTGCGGCGGGTGACGTCTTCTCTCTCAAGGCGTACTACGACATGTCGGTCCATACCCCCATGGCGGGACACCACGGCGGTTTGGAGCCTGTCATGGGAATATCCCTAGTATACGTTCTCGCGGATGAGCCCGAGGTCGAGGAGGTCGAGGAGGTCGAGGAGGTCGAGGAGGTCGAGGGGTAGGAACAATATGGCGCTCCGGACCCTGGATCAGGCAGTATCAGTCGATTCTGGGGATAACTCAATGATCGTATACTGTCCGTATATTTACACACCTATGCATCCCACTCCTTGCCTCTACAGTCCCAGGTATCAATGCCTCATGTTCTCCTACAAGGGCTAGCTACCAGGGGCTATCCTGCAACAACCCACTCCAGATACAAAAACAAGAGGTTTAGAAGACACTGATATCTTGCATTATTGATACAGATCTAATAACCCTAAAATAGCTCCTGCCTGTAACCTCTATCTAACATGATTACTCGAGTATCTCCCACGCCATATGCTTCAAGCCTTGATGCCCAGGGCCTAATGATTTTCCTTTTCGATGTCCCTATTCCTTGGTATCTTGACGCCATGCCCAAATCTCATGAAAAGAAAAAGAAAAAGCGCACTCAATAAAAACAGAGAAAGTGAAGAAAGAAAAAAAAAGAGTACGAAAAAAAGAAGGGGGAGGGTGCGAGGTAGTGGCTATCTCGGCCCAGCCCCCTAAGCAGGAGTGGCATCGGTAAAGTCATAACGACTTACGAAACCCGGCGTCCGGGTAACTTGCACCACCTGCCCTTCAGGAATCATCTTGTGCTTAAACGTCCACCCCAGGCCCCGGCACAGCTCTGCAACCACGACGTCGCAGTGGCCCATGAGGTCGATGTCGAAGTTCATGTGGTTAATGGGGGTCTTCGAGATGTTGATCTGCGGCACATTAGGCGGAAGGAACCTGACGATCTCGCTGACCGGGTGGACCGTGAGCGAAGTGCCGATGACGATGACCAGATCAACGATGTCCCTGTCGTGCTCCGTGAGCCGGGTGGAGAAGGCGTCGGGCACCTCTTCTCCATAGAAGGTGATGTCTGGCTTCATGATCCCAGCCACGGGCACGTCGAACTCGGACTCGGACTCGGAATCGTCGCCCGGAAACGTACGCCTGCGCTTCTTGTTCTTCCCCGACCGGCGCTTCCTCTTGCGAGGTGCCTGGGCCCCGGCGATGCGCTTTGTGCACGCGGGGCAGGGAGGCGGGTTGCCGACCTTGACGTCGTGGATGATCTCGTCGAGGTCCGCCTTGTACTGGCACTCCAGGCAAGTGGCTGTCGCGAACGAGCCGTGGCATTGGATGAGCTTGTCGGGGCGCACGCCCGCCACGGCCTCGAGGTTATCGATATTTTGGGTATAATTCGTCAGGAGCTTCCCCTTCTCCTGGAGCAGGGCGATAAACGCATGCGTGGGCGTAAATCGATTCATCGGGGCGATGATATCCTTCGCGACCGAGTAGAAGATGGCCGGGTCATCCCTGAACTGGGTGATTTCAAAGACGTCCTCTGGCTGACTCACTAGGCCGGACTGCTCAAGCTTCGAGTACAGACCCGTCCCACTAGATCGAAAGTCGGGGATGCCTAGGCTGGTGGAGATACCCGCACCGGTAACAACGACGATGTTCTTGCTGCGCCGGATGAGCTCGATAGCGTCGGCAAACGAGTTGTACTGGGTGAGTTTGGCGCGCTTCGAGAGCTCGCGCTCAATGGCAGCGGAGATTATGCTGTAGTAGGCCTCGTCGGGCGCACCCTCCAGGAAGGGCGGAGGGCGCACTCTGAAGGCAGTCAGTAGCTTCTTGGCCGTGTAGCGGCCTTCGTCGACGGTGACACGGCAAAAGTCTTGGGGGCCGAGGCGACGAAGCATATGACGAAGGTGAGTTGCCTCGTCTGGCGTACACGACTCAGGGTCTAGAATAAAACTTGTTAGGATCCTAATAGACTTACTGATGGCTTTCTATGTAGATTACTCCTTCAAGTAGGATGGGTAACCGGTATGAAGATGTATAAACTACTCCAAGCTTGCACTGTGGAGTGCATCATGCAGCAATATGAACTTACCTAGAGGGTCACTCGTTTCATCAGTGAGCTCTTCGAGCATGGCGCCTAGCATCGAATCGGTGTCCCAGCGTGAGCTGGCCGAGCTGGCCTCTTCAATATGGGCGTAGAAGTCGTTGGTCGTTTGACTCGTCTCGGAGGATGGCGTCAACAACTCTGGTTCACGGTCTTCTCGACTCGTTCCATCCCCGGCAGTCTTGCGCTTGCGCGTACCCCCTGGAGTTGGTCTGGCGCCATTTCCATTGCTATTTGGCTTGCTTTTCGAGCTGCTCCGCTTCGCCTTGGGGCCGGTGGCTACTATCGTCTTCTTGGTGTCACGAGAACGCGTCGAGCGCCTGGCCTTCGGCGTGACAGGCATTATGCCTCAGATGATCCAAGCCGGACCAGCAAAAATAAAGATAGAGAGATAATTTGGATCTCTGAACGATGAGCCAAGGTGCTCTAATGAGTGAAAAAGAAAGAGGCCGGGAAAAGCGATGGGTGACAGGATAGGGCTAGCGTTAGGGCCTCCAGACGGGAGACGAGATGGCGTGGAGAAGAAAAATGTCAAGGGATGTTTAAGGCCGAGGGAATAAAGACCGTAAACAGTACATGGGTTCAAGTCCAGACGCGTTGTGGACGTTTGGCGCTGGCGCTGGCGATTATAACCAATCTAGATGTGCAGGTGTTCTTTCAAGGGTTGATGGGAAGGGGGGAATAAAGCAAGAAAGGCGATGGATGGGACGGTGGATATAGGATTGGGATGGGTGGGCCCGAGCTGCCAAGCTGGACTAAGACGAGATATTGGCTGTAGGGAAGACAAGGCCAAGGGAATTCCCAGTGGCGTTTCTTTGTACAAGCAGGCTCGGGAGTGGTGAGTTAACAAAGAACGAGAAGAAGAAGAAGAAGAGAAAGGCTAAGAATATATGGGATGGACCAAAAATCTTGCTCCTATCCTCGGATGTTCGGGGATGAGGGGAGGGAAATGAGGGAAGAAGGAAGAAAGAGATAGAGTTGGTGACTAGGCGAAGTGAAGTGTTGGCCGGACGTGTCAGTGTTGTGAAACTCAGTTGTAAGAGAAGGAGTAAGGCAACTAGCTCGCGTCCGGGTGTGAGGTCAAGCCGTACGTATTGCTTCTAGTGTTTCGGAGACACGCAGATCTGGATGATGCCCTATCTTCCCCGTCTCCTTCCTGAGGATGAGGCGAAAACGAGGTATGGTTGATGATTTTTATCGCAGTGAAGTGTGTGTTGGTGGCTAGAGAAACCAGCTAGCGATAGGAATTAAAAAGAAGTTGCGCAAATATATTGGCAATGGGAAGAAGGGGGAGATGAGGAAGAGAGAAAAAAAAAGGTGTGGTACCCTTACAGTCGAAGGGTAGTATTAGCCACGGAAGGATAAGAAGATGATGAAGAGTTAGAATAGGAAGTAATAGTCGAAGGTCGGAGGGAAGCAATAGTGGCTATGTGGCTCATCAAAGGACCAACCAAACCAGACAGGAGAGAGAGACTTTGCAATCCAGGGAAAAGCAAACAGGGTCAGGAGGAATGCCAAAGCGACAATGAATAGCGCGAGCAAACAACGATAGTACCCGTCCTGACGCGTCAGAGAGAGGAATATGGGATGTGATAGTCTGGATTTTGGATGCAACGGAACAAAACGGACGGGGGATAATACGTATTATTAGAAGGAGGGAGCTAACCGGAGGATAAGGGAACAGACCGCCGCCGTTGGATAGAAATCGGGATAAGGAGGTACGAATCATTCAATATTATTAGTACCCGGACTAATTAGCAAGTCCAGGGGCTGGGCTTGATACATATACGCACCACCCTGGATACAAGCAACATTGTCTTTGTGTGTCTCTTCTGCTCATCCCATTTTGAGCGGACTTTCCCCGGCATGGATGATGTGAGAAATATTAGCGCGTTCTCGGACTTGTATTCGTAGTTTTCTCTATATGTACTCGTAGGCAGACACTTCCTGCGAGTACTTGTAAGACGGCAAGTGCCGCCCGAGCACCACTAGCAAACGTAGACGCCTTCAAAGAAGGCCCACAATTTACCAGCTTAGACTTATATCGCGTGGAATCGCCAGAACTGAAGACTACATGTAACACCAATAACACCGAACCTCCGAGCGACCGAGCCTCTTGACTCCGGCTACCCGGCTCTGGATACCCATTCTACAGTACTCCGAGAAGCAGTTGCCGGCTGTCTATGTGGGCACAAGACTATAGACACGCTCGACAAGAGGCACGTCACCATAACCGCTGTTGACCTAGACTCGTCGCACTAAATTCATTACTTCTATATAAAAATCTCGGGTATAAATAAATACCCTCCCCCAGGGCGACCTCAAACACAAAACTGGAACCGAGAACCATTCAGACCCAACGCCAAGCAGTGAGTGTGCCCTTTTCCATTGCAAGGGCGGTAAATGCTAGTGGAATAAGCCCCCCTTCCTCCACCTTCCCCCTTTCCCCCCAGCAGAAAAAAAAGAACAAGAAAAGAGATAAACTGGTGGGACAAGGGTAAACGAAAGTCTATACGGGAATGACCCAAGGAAAATGCGCATGTTTTGCCCTGTCTAGCTTGCTGTTGTACAGTGGAACCGAAAACAAAATTGAGCAAAGAAAAACAAAAAAAAAAGGGCGAGAGCAAGGATGATTATATAAAGGAACATATGAGAGAGAGAGATTGTGGCCCAAGATTGGTGGGGTGGCCAATGGAAGAGAGAGAGAGAGAAAGTTCTAAAGAAGATTGGGGTGCCAGCTGTCCAAAAAAAGACATCTTGCTGGTTTGGTGGTCCGATCAGGTCGCTGTGTGAAGGTAAAGGGATGGTGGCGTGTCAGCCGCAAGTGTAGCGTAGTCGCCGAGTTCACTTCCGCTCGCGCGCCGTCGTCTGCGAAGGCGTGCGCGCAGGTACAGTGCTATCCGCTGCCGCATCGCCCTGCTCCTCGCGCAACGCCTCCCGTTCCATCGGCGACCAACCGGCCGCAACACCCGCCGCGACGATGCCAGCCATGACAGTCGGGGCGCCGAGCGCCGAGTTCGACCTCGACCGCATAGACTTCGATCTCCTGCGACCATCGGGTGACGGCGTGGGTGCGGGACCCGGCCGCGACCCCGCCGTCGCCGAACCGAAGCTATCTTCTCTGTTTGGCGTCTGCGGCGCATGCGCCGACGAATTCGTCCGCGAGTGTGAGGGGCTGCGGGACCGCGACATGAGCTCCCTCGGGTGCGTCATGGCGAACCGGAGGTTGTTCAGACGCCCGCCCTTGAACCGCTTGAGAAATGTAAGCTCATCACGGACTTCACCAAAGATGGCGGGATACGAGGCGAACGCCTCTTCATCCATCACAGCCAAGCCGGGCACGTCACGGCGCCTCGTGAGGTAATCAGGGACGAGCTTCAGGAGAAGGCTGTCGGGGATGAGGCGGATCACCATGCCGAACGGAATCGAGATAAAGCCGAGGACAACTGCCACGGCCCAGAGCGTCGGCCCCAGCGGGTCTTTGGTAGAATCATCTGGAGGCGACGCAATCTTGAATGCTACATCCCCGATGAAGATGATCAGGACCTGGAAACCACACATGCACAAGCTGATGGCGAGGAAGATGGGGTTCTTAGTAATGCCCGCGAAAATGTTGAACCCATTGTCCAGTCGGCGGTTACTAGTTGTCTGGTGTTAGCTATCATCTGTCCTAGGCTAGAATGCATGAGGGGGGGCGTTCGAAACAGGGTCCTTATCACTTACTTCCATTGGTTGAAGATTTGCATCCAGACAAAGGTGTTGAAGACGAGAGTATCAATCCTCTCATCACTCAGGTCCCATCTACCAGTTTCCGGAAGGACCTTTTCACGCCCAAAGTAGAGCACGAGTGTGATGACGAGCTGATACACAGCCTGGCCCAGAATCATCTTCCACATCGTCACCGAGATAATCGACGCATTTCGGTGTTCCGGCTTCCGATCCAGGACGCTGGGATGTGGCGGGTCGGTTGCCAACGCGAGGGCGGCGAGGGTGTCCATGATCAGGTTGACCCAGAGGAGCTGCACGGCCGTCAAGACCGACTTCTCCTCCGAGCTGACAACCGACGTTATAAAGGTGAGGATGACGGCAGTCACGTTGACAGTCAGCTGGAACTGGAGGAAACGCTTGACCGCATCGTTGACAGCCCTGCCCCACATGAGCGCCTTGACGATGGAGTTGAAGTTGTCGTCCATCAGGATAATCGAAGAAGCCTCCTTGGCTACCTCTGTTCCGGCGATACCCATAGAGAAACCGACATCAGCCGTCCGCAGAGCCGGGGCGTCGTTGGTGCCATCTCCGGTCACGGCGACGATCTCGACCCGCTCCTTGAGGCGCTTCACGAGAATCCGCTTATCCTCCGGGCTGGATCGTGCGAGCACGTGCAGCCGGGGAATGATCTGACTCTGCTCATACTTGGACAGGTTTCGGAACTCGGGTCCCTCCATGACGATACTGTTGGGCTGAAGAATCCCGCATTCCCGGGCAATGGCCTCGGCCGTGAGCTTGTTGTCACCAGTGACCATCCTCACGACGACGCCCGCCTGCTGGCACTGTCGCACGGCCTCGGGCACCCCTTCCCTCAAGGGGTCCTGGATACCGACCATGCTGGTAAACACCATGTTGTTGAACATATCCTCGAAGGCGACCTCGTTGCTGTCGTCGACCTGTCGGAGGCCACGAGGGGGCCATTGCTCGAAGTCCCGGTAGGCGAGCCCGATGGTTCGGAGGGATCGAGAAGCGTAGCGGTTGATGAGCTCGTTGATAGTCTGGATGTGCTCGCTTGTCATAGGCACCAATGTCGTGCCCCGTGAGGGGTCCTCAAGCATCTGCGTGCATTGTCCCAGTACGATCTCGGAAGCGCCCTTGACGAAAAGACGCGCCTTTCCGTTGGGGAGGGCGACGACAATACCCATGCACTTGCGACCGGAGTCGAAAGGAATGAGCTGCAGGGTATTCGAATTCGCCCGCTCCTCACTGACCGGGCCCATTGCCAACTGGTGCTTAGCGAAGAGGAGCAGGGCTGTCTCGGTCTTGGATCCGATAAACGTCATCTCCCCGTCCACCTCGCCCTCAAAGGCGGTCGAGTTCAGCGCAATCGACTCCACAAGCAATCTCTTGACTTCGGAGCTAAGCGAGGATGCAAACTCAGTCGGTGAAACATCACCACTGGGGTCTACCTCAACAGGGGACTCGCTGTCTTTCAGCATGGCCGCAGGCGCAGATGAGCCGAAGCGGTGGCTCGTACCGAGAGTGCCGGCAACGACCTGCATCTTGTTCTGCGTAAGCGTACCCGTCTTGTCGGAGCAAATCGTCGTGGCGTTCCCCATAACCTCACAGGCCTTGAGATGCCTGACAAGGTTGTTGTCCCTGAGCATGCGCCTAGTGGCGAAGGCGAGTGCAAGAGTGACGGCGAGAGGAAGGCCCTCGGGGACAGCAACGACGATGATGGTGACGACGACAATGAAGATTTCTAGGAAGTTCTGACCCTTCTCCGCGGGGGTTTCGTGCGAACCTGGAAGGTGGGCCAAGAACTTGATGAAGAGGACGATGAAGAGGAGGAGACCGGCGGCGCCTCCAATCTTGGCGATGTACGTGGCGATGACATTGAGCTTGGACTGAAGAGGAGTGATTTCGGGGTCTTCATTGAGAGACATCAAAGTCCTTCCGTGGGTCGAGTGGACACCGGTAGACGTGCACATGTAGGTACCGACTCCCTCCATGACCCTCGCACCGGACTGAATAAAAGGGTCGAGCTTCCTCGTGTTGCCGTTGTTTCGAATCGCGGCGTAAACCTGGTCGGCAGGCACCTTCTTCAGAATGTCGGATTCACCGGTGGCTTGCGACTCGTCGCATTTGACGTTGTAGCCCTCGATAAGGATTCCATCAACGGGTATCAAGTCACCGGGCTCGAGGTGAAGGACGTCTCCGGCGAGGATATCAAAGACCGAAACCTCCTGAACCTTTCCGGATCGGATGGCCTTGATGACACGATCCTGCTTCTTCTTGTTCAGACGGGCGAACTGTAGTTCCTTGGAGTAGTCGTTGAGAGAGCCGACGACGACCACAATGACGATGGCGGCGATGATGGCCACTCCCTCGACCCACTCAACCTTGGGCTCCAAGGGGTCGCGGGTCGGCGAGAAAGTTTGGTACAGCCCGACGGCGAGTGAGATGACGGCGGCGATGGAGAGGAGCATGAGGACCTTGTCGTTGTAGGTGATCCACATGAGCTCAAGAAGGGACTTGCCCTTCTTCTCCGGTAACCTGTTGTCCTTGAAGACGCGTATTCGGTCGACGAATGGGTCGCCAGAGTTGGCACCATACGGGACAGAGATAGCCGAGGCCGCATCACCCCCCTCCTTAGAGTCACCCAGTGGTGTGCGGTCGGCGTCGGCTTCCGCCCACCGGACAGCTTCGTCGAACGTAATCCGGCCTGGGACACGGGTTTCGTCGGAGCTCAAGCCAGTCTTGCGATCCGAATGAAGGCCCTTTTCAATACCGGCCAAACCACCGAGTTTGTAGAAGGCGGAGAGACTCTTCGGGCTCAGCATCTTGTTCATCTGGCCAGGAGTGAATGCGAAGGGGTTGTTCTCCACGACGAAGTCGGCCTCATGGCCCTTGTCAGGCGTAAGTGCGTCCTTGTCGTTCATGATCATGTCATTGGTGATCTCGCTGGCCTGGGACTTCTTCGAGAGCGAATAGTCGGTGGGAAACGACGAGGCTACGATGGTGTCTCCTTGCGAGGAGACGGCAGCATCCTCCGAGTCAACTGAGTTCTGTCTCGATCGTAGGTTGCTAGGGACGGAGAGGAAGACTGGGGCGCCGGGCCTGTCGGCGGCTCTAGATGCAAGTGGGTGGGTGACATTGTGCGGACTCGTAGGCCGACTCTCCGCACTATCGAAAGATGAAGAGCCGCTGAGCTCAGGTTTGAAGGAGCCTTGAGTCGGGTTCGAGGGACTATGCCTGCTCGGCGACGAGGAACCTCCCAGAGTCGCACCGTCGTCGGTCGGCGAGATTGGCGAATGCGGAAGTCCTCCTACTTGCGACCCCTGAGCCGTCTCCGAGGGGTTGACGGCCGTGTCGATAGTGATCGTAGGGCTGGAGTACAATGTTAGATCTGATGGGCAAAGAAGCGGACGGAACAGGGGTTCGAGGGCCGGGTTCTCGACATACGCTCTGGGCCGTCCGGCTGGCTTCGACTCTCCCTGGCTGGGAGGCCTGGTTGTGTCGTCCATCTTGAGGGTTGGTCTGATCGCACAGACTGATCGGCCTATCTAGGTCTGGGTATAGGGGAGCCGATTGACAAGGTCCTCCTTCCAGCTCAGACGTCTAGACGACTGGGCATATGCTAGCAAATGCCAAGGGTTGAGGAGGAGGGGAGGAGGTTGAAGGGAGATGGAGATGTGATCCAAGTCGGGTTTGCGAGGGCCGAGCGAGGAGAGAGACGGGAGACAGGCTTCTGAAGTGACCTGTTCTTCAACAAGTTAAGGATCGGTGGCTGTGGAACATTGGCTAACCGGGCTGGGGAAGGCCTAGATATACAGTGTACTCGTGTAAAGGGCGCCTTGCGGTGCTTCCGGAGACACGCGTGGCAGGTCGTGGCGATAGTCGAGGGAATGACGCTGTCGGTTGGGGGTCCCCATAAGCGATGGTGGCTGTAAGTACGACTAGTGCGAGTTAACCAACGAGGGCCGTGACGAAAGGCGTCACAGGGTGTCGGCGATGATATGGCCTCCTGACGACAGCTCCAGAGAGGGACGAGGGCGGGTCCGACGTCTCAATTGTTGGTGAGTTAAGCGACTGTTGACAAGAAATCTCCATGGAGAGAAGTTGGAGGAAGTGTCAGGACGAAGTTGGCCAATGGCCTCAAGTTGCAAGCGGCCTGCACGTTCAGGCTCAAGGTGGAGGGAATCTAACATTGCACCTTCCCTACTAATATCCTCCCACAGGCATATAATATCGTTGAAGTATGTAGGTATTTGTTTGTACCGATCTAGAAACGAGGCTGTGCAAGACACATTGTCTCTCATTGGTCGGTAGAAGTCCAGGGGAGCGGGCGGACCCTGGACAGGATGTCGAAGTTCCAATACCGCTGGGGTACCACCGAAGGGGAAGACTTTTAAATCAAGTACCGACTACTTATATTTGAATTTTTTCCCACACATAAATGGAGGTACTAAATACAATGAGTACTGGAGGCCTCTATGTCTTCAGCTGGCATGGTACACAGCCACCCGCTCATTCGCCGACTTTGTTTCCACGAGGGGAATGGCGCCTACGCGATCTGCCGTCTCCACTCTCCAATTTGTCTTGGCTCGTAATAACAAGACTTCGGTGCACCCCCTTCCTATAATCAAGCAATAGGTTCGATCCACTGAGGGTATAGCGTACTAGCAGATTGGACAAGCATGGAGCACGGAGCGAAGCCAAGAGCGCACCTACCACCCGTGTGTACTTGGTTCTCGTACCACGACAATGACCGTAACAATCCATGGACGTGGATCTTGGTGAAAACAACAATACAGTTGCCACATTCGGGTCGTGGCCGTGAACGGGCAATTTAACCAACTCCTCTTCAAGGTTGCGTCGCAGACGGAGACAATTATGTAAACCAACCCACCGCCGATATGATAGAATGATCTCATCATGCGCTGTTTCTTGACGGAGGGCTTTCCTTCTCCGTCAAGGTACGCGAGTACGAGGGCGTGTGGGCCACTCCTCCTATCGTGTCCAGCCACGGCCGACATGAAGACCTGGACAGCTTGGTTCGTTCTTCGCGCGGCGACCAAGCGTGCTGGAGTTCAGCCGGATAGGGGAGGTAGCCCAGGGGCCGCCTGGAGAATTGTAACTCCTAGTGCAAGATTCTGAGGCAGAGCAGTCCGGGGCGGGGGCGGGGGCCGAGGCAGAGAGGGGCACAGGCAGAAGTGACAAATTAGCGGAAGAATGCCTCGCGAGAGATGCGATAGGGACAATCAGACACGTTCGAGCATCTTATCTTCCGCGGAGCCACAACAGGGGGTCTTGTGATTACTACATACTACGGACAGGTATGGTACGGAGTACTCACATCACCCATTAACAATTGTTGTCCGAACAATCAAACATCCTAGCTCCGCGCGCGCCTTCACTCCTTTTTGGATGCTGGTCCGTCGTTCCATGTTCATACTTGTATGTATTGAATTGTCATGGGTGGATCGGAAATGTGGGGTTGACAGGGTGTCTACATTGCCAAGAACATCCATGGCCAATTCTTTGGGACAATGTAGTACTACCTGTATTAACTAATATTATTGCAGCCAAGCACAGGAACAGACACAGGCACAGGCACAGGCACAGACAGGCATTTCAACGTTAGGTTTTGTCGACGTCGCAGAAGAGCGGACTGGCCTCCGGCATGATGGCCCACTGTGACAGCGCCTCTGTTTCAAAGTCACCTCGGCGTCGACTTGCGGTTCAATGTCCCCGACACATATTACGAGTATGAAGATTACCCCTTCCTCAATTCTAACTTTAGGAATTCTAACTTTAGGTTAGACTTGTTCGATCAGGCAAGCTTGCCAGTGGAAGAAAAAGGTCTCCCCCCCCGGCCTCAGCAGCTGGGAGTCGGGCATGAATGCGTGCGTCGGGGTCGGCGAAACCACTGCAAGCTTACTGTGCGTGGTAGGCAGTGTGCCGTCAGTTGGTTCCGCCGTCGGGGTTCGTGTTGTTGAATAGAGGATGGATGTGAGGCGTCGAGCACTAACTTCAGCCCGCGAGCGACCCTACGAGGACGAGTGCGGGCAATACGAAGCAAATTCCACAGAGTATACTCCCCGGTGCCGTGCCTCGGCCTCGATCAGTGGCCTCGATACATTTGTCAACCAATAACTGGTCCTACTTGAACGATCGGATCTGAAGCGCGAGTGATTGAAACTCATCAGCTCGCACGTACCAAGTACTCCATGGATGTCCTACCTACCTATCCAGGCATGGCGCCCCACCCATCCGCTATAATGTACGAGGTGCAAATCGAAGCTCATGTAATCTCATGGGAAGGTACCATTTATGCGGTCCCACCACTGGAATGGTACTTGGGTCCACATTTCCTTCCTCCGGGTACATGTCGATACATCTGAACCGACGACCATCCTCATTCCATTTTCAAAATTTTATCAAAAAGGAGGCTGAGCAGGAACCTCTGACAACCAGACTTTTCGCTCACACAATCGCCTCCCTCTCGCCTCCTCCCTCCCTCCCGCGTCATCCCCCCGAACATTCTTGACGAAGAAACGATGGGAGGCCGCGTGGATGGCTCCATAACCACGACGCGGCCCCAGAACTTCCTACCTAGAGCAACGCCAGCTCAGAGGCGCAAAAGTTAATGGCAGTTCGTGTCTGAGATGAGCACCCGTAATTGAGGCAGTGTAGCAGTGTCACCGGACCCGCATCCGCCACGGCGGGTCGATCGGAGGTGGGAGTGCGAACCAGTCCGAGTATGATGGTAGGTAGGTAGGCTGTGGGCGACGCGAGATACCCACCCGGTGGGTGGTGAGAGTGGCCAAATCCTTCGGTTCGCGCGCGCATAAGCTCGTGAAAGTTTCAACCAGCACCTTCCTCTTCCTTCCCAATTTTATGGGGACAGCCCCGACTCTCTTGGATTCCGGTGGAGGTAAAGTACGGCGAGCTGCCCGTAAGCAAACCGTGGGAGAGCTCCGCCCCTGACGGATGCCACATGAGCGGGAGGAGTTTGGAATTACACTTTCTCCTGTTGTCACTGATGCTCATATCTGTCATGGATTACTTGTAGCTTGCTTGCTAGGTGCGTGCCTCTCTCGTCGCCTTGTAAGCCGCATTAATTTGCCTTTTCGCCCCGTAAACGCCAGTGTATATGGATAAGCGTGTAAGCCGAGAGCGCAAAATCCGCCCATGTCCTTGACAAGGCCTGTCACCCCTCCGGAGTATTTCGTTTCCATTTTCATTTTTCTGCATTTTTATATTTTTATCTTCCAGTGACATTCGCCAAATTAATGATCGTCTCCCCCGTTCCATAGGAAAGATATTTCGGGAAGCGAATAAGATGGGGGAAGATGCGCCGCCGCCCGTCCCTCCCTCCCACCCCCCCCTTTCCCGTTATAAGTCGGCCCCCAATGTTACCACCCCAGGCCTCGTTGTTTTCCCCTCTGGGAAACAAACTTCTGAAAATCCGAGCGACCAAAGCTGGGGTAAGTATTGATACCCGTAATAGAGCATGGTCGAGGAATCTGGTTCGCCAACATGCAGCGCACGAGGGCCGCCCGGCCCCGGACCCAAACATCCGCGGCTAGCCCCTGCCTGCGCCGGGACACGTCCGTGAACCCAGAGTCGGTTTAGAAACAAAGGTCCGGGATCGAGAGCCCGACGGGCTTTCTGGTTCGTCCGTCCTCGCTGTTTCCGGCCATGGGCCATTTGGAGTGTAATAATACGTGGTATCACTTTGTGCTGAGACGCTCAGCCTCTGCAAGGGCGAGATGTGCAACATTGCCAGAGCCCTGAGGCACCCAACAGCCCCAAGTTCTAAGTCTACAAGAATATTACTCGTTTCGTTGTTGGGGGCGTATAAGCAATCTCCAGCCGTACCATCAGCTCCCAATACCAAGACCTTCCCGTGGCCAGTCTTGACCTATTCTCGAACCCACCCTCTCGTTTATGATTGTCCCTCTCAGTCTTGGACAAGACAGGGATGGGATGCGCGCATCCTTCGCCTCCTTCTAGTGGTTAACCGTCACACGATGGGGCATCCTCCGTGCTAACTTCCTATTCCAAATATCTAGGTTGCCTTGGCGAGGGGATATCTCATCAGGCGATGCGCCTAAGCCCCAATACCAACCCCCCTCCTAACCGGAACATGATTCTCCCGGGAAAGTGTATCGCTGGGTAGATCCCGCACCTTCTCGCCAGTATCCTGCTCCCAAAAAGGAAGAAAGGAAGCATTCCCATTCAGCAGGTCAGACAAGATGTGAGGCGTTTTTCTAGGAGAGAGGGAGCGGGCGCCAGTGGATTGCACTTTTATAACAGAGTGGGCTCCTACTCCTAGCCCGGTCGGTCTAAGCCTCGACGGATTGCAACTGTAACAGGACATGGGCGTACAACCAGCGGTTGCGCCTTTTTTTCCTTCCTTTTCCGTTGACGTTGATAGGAAAGGGGGACCTCTCAACTGTTGAGTGCGATGGTACTTTGTTCGTGGAGCACACCTAGGAAACACATCGTGTCACGCTTTGCAAGAGTTACTCGCAGACATGCGCAATACATGCAGATATTTGTAAATGGTGGAATCCGCGTTGTGAGAAGCATGCCGGAACAGGTCAAAACTTGGTCTAATATGCCATGCGGACCCCTCATTTCAACAGGTCTAAGCCTCACTACTCGTAAAATGACGAGATCCATTTCTGACCAAAGGGCCCATGATATTCCGTACGGGTGCTGATACGGACACAGCAGTTCGCCGTGGGGGGGCGGGATAGGGGCATCTCCTCCCCCCTCCCCTTTCTCTTTTTCTTCTTCGGAAACTGCCCGATGACTCTCCTAGATCGCTAAGATCCGATTGATAGCATAGCAGGGGCAGGACGGTGGCAATAGTAGGGAGCAGCTGCGGTAGGAGAATTTGGGTCTCTTATTTGGCCCTTTTGAGCGTTTGACGCGTCATAAACTACCGTTCTACGGCTCCTGCGAAGGAGAGGGAGGTCAATATAGTACTAGTATCGAGACCAATACCTCACCTCCGACCACATGTAGACAACCACTCTCACCACTGACTCCCGAGCTCGACATTCCTCACCAGAACCATGTCGCCACTCGCGCTCCCCTTCGCCTCAACCCCAAAGAACGATCCCACCGCAAGCCGTAAACTCTCCTCCCACATCCCCCTCACAAGGCCCCTAAGCTCCGCCCCCGTCTGCTTGAAATCCGGGAAGGCGTTAACTTCAAGCACCCACGCCTTCCCCTCCCCATCCACTAGGAAGTCTAGTCCGTAGATCTCGAACGCGTTTCCCTGTGGCTGGAAGTGTATTGGCATCGAGCACGCGGCCGACTCGAAGAGGTCACCCGTCACCTCACGTATCTGTTCCTCCACACTCCGCTTGAGCGCGTCGTCTAGTGGTAGCGACTCAAATAGCCGGACGGAGGAGTCCGAGGGCTCCGACTGGAGACAGGTATTCGTGAGGTGTGTCTCGAGGTCGCCCGACTCCCAGGGCGCAGCGTAGTCTTTCGAAGCGAAGAGCGCCAGCATGGGCTTGTACACGTAGACCTTTAGCCTGCCGACACAGAGGACGTACGTCCGTATGTGGAACTTGCGGTTGTCCACAAGGAGGGGTGGATGAATGTACGACTGCGCGACAAAGTGGCGGAGGTGAGACGTCATGATCCCCGCGCCCGCTGCTTCCTTGTCACCAGGAGCGGCGTCATCCTCGTCGTCCGAGGAGGGGAGATCTGCCTCCCACTCGTCGAAGATGTCTTGTAGCTCCGTCATGGTGCTGAACAGACGGATCCCTTGTCCACGATCGCTCATGGACGGCTTGAGAATCCACCACTCGCGGCGTTCAGCAGGCTTCGCCCCCCCCTCCCCTCCCCCGTTGCTCTGACCTTCCTCTTCCGTAGCCTCACCGCCGTACTCGTTCCCCTCTAGGCTCTCCTTCAAGTCAAACGCCTCCACCAGCGCATCGTCTAGGAACTCAGCATAGTCTACCTCGAACGCCTCACTCCGCTTCACGTGGTCCCGGAGGATGCTCTTGGGTCGTTTCGCCGCCCACGCGTCGACAGTGGCCGTCAAGAAGTGTTTCCGCACCAGCGCTTTGCGGATGGTATAGCTATTCACAAGGCAGGTGTCCCTGTGATCCGCCGCAAAGGTGAAGTCGATGGTTTCGTAAGAGGTGATGTTGAGAATCTTGACGTCCCCGTGGGGGAGGTAGCTGGCGAGGCTGGGCTCGTCCGATCCGGAGGCCACCGGCGGTTTTGTGGAAAGGATATTGATCTGCGGGTAGAGTTTGGCGAGAGATTCCATTATCAGGGGCTGGACGTATGGGTCTTCGTAGGCCACGACGGCGTATATCGGCTCCCTCGATTTCCCGTCCTCGCCATCTGTCAGAGAGAGTCCCTCAATCTGGGCCGGGATGGAGTCGCCATGAGTATTATCTGGACTGCATCGAACACGTAAGATTATGCTTATTACGAAGGCTGCGACAGCGCTGTGTAGTGTACATGATACGATCGATTGACTGTACGTCTAGTTGGGTGGGGGCACAGGGCCGCTCGCTTTAAGCACAATTCTAGCTAGCTCTTGCAACGCTATTCCGTACCATGCGTGCCCAACGCTCACAGGATAGGGGGCCAAAGGGGAGAGCAGGAAAGGAATTATATGCATAAAAATGCATGCCCTGGCCATTATGGGATTGAGAGGGGGATAGGGGACTTACAAGACCAAGTCCTCTGGCAACCCAGTGGTCTGGTGCCAGAAATTCGCCTTCATAGGAGTGATACTGGGCCCGTTAGTGAATCGGATTCCCGAGAGAGAGGAAGAGGGAGAGAGATAGATAAAAGGGGGTGGGAGGGAGAGGGACGACAAGCAGAACAACATACCTAGTATTCCCCTCCTTCACCTCCCATCCGTCAGACCCGGGCCCCGCCTCCTCAACGCTCTTATACACATCCCCGAACTTCGGCGCCCACTTGAAGTGCTTGTGAACGTGGCCACCGCGCTGGGTCTTCTGGCCCGTGGCCCCGTTACCGGCGTTGGGTACCACTTCCCCACCTGCACCCTCTCGTATCCTCTCCTCCTCCTCCTCCCCATCCCCGATGCTCCCCTCGACCTCCTGGAAACAGCTCCCGGCCCCCCAGTAGTTCTGCAACATCTTCGTAAACACAGTCCTGTTGCCCCCGACGCCCTCCACGAGCGGCACGTTGACGCTGTACAGGTCCACACTCCTGTCGGCCGGCCACTGTTTCCACAGCGCCTCGATGACACGCACACCGTGCCTGCACGCGCCGTCTATCACCACGGGATCGTGGTTCCTCGAGAAGAAGGCGAAGCTGAGGGCCACGGCCTTCCACCCGCAGACGGCCGCCTCGAGCGCGGCGCCCAGGGTCCCGGAGCTGAGCGCGAACACGGCCGTCGTATTCCGTCCGTAGTTGGGTCCCGAGACGACGAGGTCGATGGGGCCCTTCTCCTGGAAGAAGTGGTGGAGCCCGATCTGTACGCACGAGGCCGGCGTGCCGTCCACGAGGACCCACTCCTCGACGTCGCCCGAGGGCGCGGGGCGGTGGTGCGTCGTCCCTTGGGAAGCCTCGCCGTGGAGGGCCTTGGCGGGGCGGTAATACAGCGGCTTGACGGTCTGGCCGATCATGTGGGCCTTTCCTATCCAGGAGCGCTGAGTGTCGGGCAGACAAACGGATACCGTGTGCCCAGCTTCCTGGAGATGGTGGATGAGGGAGCGGACGTAGGGAGAGGAGTGGGTGGACGGCGGGCCGTCGTCGTTGGTTACAAGGATATGCATCTTGAGCTATGGATCGCGGGGCGGGGGCGATCGATGTGTTCGAGAGATGGGAAGAGAAGTCTATTCTCGGGCTCTTTGGAAACAGAGTCCGTCACGAAGGAAGGAGTGTAGCGCTGGTGAGTTCGCGGTAGCTCTTATGGTGTGATCGTGGAGGGGCAGGAGAGAGCGCGAAGGAACCCGGCTGATGGCTGGTATATGTATAGATAGGGAACAAGGTGATTTGGAGATTAAGTGGTTGTGATTGGTAGTCCCGGACACGAACACGGGAGGAACAATACGGTATCTTAAACCGCAGTATGAGATTTACTTCCCCGGCAATGAGTCGAGATAAATATTTGAAGAGGGATGGTTGTGGGGTGGAAACTGCGACAGACAGACTTTCTTGGACTTTGTATTGGGCCGGCGGTCGAACGCATTATTACATTAGTGACGATGGTGGGGTTCCGATTCCGAGGCATTACGTTACCATGGCGGGGCATGACACAACTTAATTGAAGAGACGTTGGATGCGTGGGCCAACCGCAGGCGCGAATTGGCCTCCGGTTGGGACTCAAGGCAATGCTGGTGCCACATTTTGTATGGTGTATTGTTAGGCACCAAGCCCGTGACGTGACTAACTTCATACCTCTGCCAAGGAGCATCTAGAGGAAGTCCGTCGGGGAACTCGGAGGACAAAATATGTGCCTCTACTCCGTACATACTCTCGTACACTCATCATATGTCAGAGCAAACCTCTTGCGGATCTACTCATGCATGGATTGGCCTACGAGTACTTCACAACCACAGACTGGCTCCACGAATTTGCTCTGTCGTTCTTCTTGGCATCGGCCTCGCATCACTCTGATTCTCGTGCCATAATATGATTGTTCGGTATCTAAGTACATGCGTAACCCTATGTTTCCTACCCCAACGCCTCGTTTCGCCATCCTCAGACATTACAATCCTCCTCAAAACCGGTCTCCTCAAGAAACCAAACAAACAGAAAGACAGGATTCGCGACAAGAGGAAGCCATCAGGAATCCATACACCATGTACGAAAGCCATTACAACTCGGTCAGAACAAGACCATCATGAGCCATCCTGCCACCCCCATACCCCCTTGTCTGTCAGGACGGGGTGGGCCCAAGAAATGTAAATAAGTGTCGAACGCCTAGTGGCGTGTGCATCTTGAACGATAAATTGGGAGAGAAGTAAGAACGAAAAGAGAGAAAAAAAAACACCAAATATGCCGACCCCAACCCGAAAACTGTCCCGACAACCGAGAGCTCATGTCCAGGTCGTGTGCACCTAAGAGCGCGCTTTCTTTGCCGTGGCGGAGGTCAGGCTCGATCCAGCCCGCTTGGTGGAGACCCCGCTGTCCGACCGGCTCTTTACGCGGGGCCAGGAGTCGAAAGGGCTGGTCCTGCCCTTGGGCTTGATGGGCGTACCCTCGTCGAGCTTCCTGTCCCGAGTCCGGGTGGTCCGTCGAGTATCGGGCGGCGACACGGGAGAGTATCCAGGTGCGTTTGGTGTGCTAACTTTTGACTCAACCGTCGGCGTCTGGGGCCCATCGGTGCGCTCCGCAGACCTCGTGTTGGCGTCGTCATCGATGTCCGTGTCGGCCTCTTCCTCTTGGATCGCCGCCTCCGATCGTGGTTTCGATGGGAAGAGCAGACGCGGCTTGATCGACGATCGGGTCATCCGTCCGTGGACGGGAGACTCACCCCCATCCTCGGCACCGTCGTCTTCCCCATCGAGTCCGCCGGTTTCTGCGAATTTTCGGAAAACTTTCTTGCCGCGGCTGTGGAACGAAATTAGTTAGGAAGGTGCGAATGGCAAATGGTGTGAATGTAGGGGCGAAAATGCAGATAGGACAAGCGGTGAAGCAGTGAAGGGATACATAGGAATGTAAATGGGACAAGTACTCACAATACGTAAACTAATCCGTCTTCTCGCTGCATCGCCTCCTCGACGGTCTGGCGGCCCTCTCCAGGGACGTGGACATGCCTGCGCTTGCTTCGTCGCAGTCCAGACTCTTGGCCTCCGGGAGCGGGATTGGTATGCACCTGCTCCCCGTAGAAGGGGTTGTCTGCGCTCACCTCCTTCTCGGGGACCCGCTCCTTTGAGTCCGTGAAAATCTCTATTGGATCCTCCTCCGCTCTGAAGCTATCCAACGAGATGCCGGTGTACTTCTTAGCGCGCGCCTTTCTGGGGCTCGGCATGATCTCCTCATCCGACGCAAACAAGTTTCGTGCGATCGACTGTATGGCCGGGTTTTTCTCCGCTGGCGCCTTCTTAGGCGTCTTCGCGGGTGTAGGAAGCATCCCCGTGGTGCGCGAAATCGTGGTGCTGGCGGTCTGGCGCGTGGAAGTGGAGGTCTTGTCCTGGTTGAGGGAAGCGGCGGCCTTTGCGGCGTCGTTGGCGCTCAGGCGACCGGCGACCTGCGTGGAGTCATTCCAGTCCATTGCGGAAGACGTGCGAGACTTTTTATGTGGTGATTCCAAGGGCGAGACCATGCCGGTGGATGATGACGACTGGGCGCGGGATGTTTTGGCGGGTCCGAAGGGGTCGGTGTTTGAGGAGGAATTGCGAGGTGGCGGGGTTCTGTTTGTGGCGTGCTGGGCCGAGATGCGGGCGGATTTGCGGGGAGGGGAATAAGGTTCCCAATGGTCGCTGAATCCGTGTTTTGGGGTTGGTGGTGTATGGAGTCTTGTAGGAGGAGGAGGTGTGGAGGAACGCATGGCGGGAGCCATTGCTGAATTGACTTTAATAGCGTCTGGCGGTCGCACCTTGTGAGACCACACAATCGCCGGAGAAATTGTTGTCTTCGACCAAACAGGGTTCCGCTGGGAGGTAGGTATTCTTTGTCGGCCCCTGTTTGCTGTATGCTACAGTCCGATGCTTTGTCCTGCCTGGCGGCTCGGGAATCACCTCGTCTTTGATGGTCGGTCGGATGGGTTCTGTAGCGCAAGTCGGTGAGCGAGATCTGGATTGCACTCGAAATGTCGATGAAACCAGGGCTCCAGTAGCGGCTCTGTAAAAGATTAATAGACAGCTGCCAAGTAAAAAAAAAAGAATAAATGATGATGAAGTATTAATGCTTGGAAAAGCGCCGACGCGACAGGTGATGGTATGTTTTGCTTGGTTGCTGGGTCAAAGGAGAAGTGGTATGAATTGGGAGAAAGTGTGAATTTCGATGAAGCATTACGGCAGCATTATTATGGCGGTGTCATAAGGAATGCTTGGGCAAGTGCAAGGGCGGGAAAATGGGGAGGCAGGGAGTGGTGGGGAGCTGCAGGGCAGTGGTGAGGTGGCTGGTGGGTCTTGATACTTGGTTGGGCCCCGTTAGTTACTTCGCATGGCAGTTGCCCCAAAATCCATGGTCCTATGAGCCAGTCGTCGCGTTCCATTTTTGCTACGCGCCAGTTTCGCGTCAGAGAAGTGCCGCAAGGCCAATAGGAGAGCTTCCTATAAAGTGCTTTGGACCCACTTGCGCAGCTTCTGGTTTAGGAAGCCTCTAACCGCACGGAGTACTTAGCTCCCCCTCCACCAACGGACTGCCCCGCAGTGAAGTTGCTGCTCCGAACTGAGGGTGAACCCCACCAAAGTGTTGTCAACGGCAACAACAGCCTTGTCTCGATCGCAATAATTGCAACGTCATATCAATGCACGTGTATTTCTTGTCTCGCAACAAGTTAGTCTACGATATCTCGGCCTTCTAATTGTCGCGGACTCCCACTACCCACAGCCGCCATGTCGGACTTCACTGCCGATGACTCCCTGACGGAAGACATCTGGGCATCCCCTTCCGCCACACCTCGAGAGCCACAGCCGTCCGACCGGCCCAGGACGCCAAAGACCCCGAAGACCCCGAAGACCCCACATAATGAGCCTGACCCAACGTACGACCATGAAGCAGCGCTGCGGAAGGAACTAGAAGGAGTGAAAAATGTTAATCGGGCCATCGAGGGCATCATAAGCTCTCTGGAACGAACCAGGGACAACATGAAGGTTAGTAGGCTCCGGTCTACCCTCACTACAACCTGCGATGCGTTATTGCAGATTTTGTTACGGTATATTTCGGTTCAAGGAGAAGCAGCCATGACTAACTAGAACCGGACAGACCGTCTCCGGCACCGTCTCTGGCACATCGACCCTCTTAAATACGTGGACCCGGATCCTCTCCCAAACAGAGCATAACCACCGTCTAATTGAAGACCCGAGCTGGAGAGGCGCGACGCAAGACCTTGTCGATATCGAGGCCGAGGCGATACAGAAGCAACAGGAGGCAGAGCGTCGATTGACGGAAGAGCATAGGCGGCGCGAAGAGGCAAAGAGACGTGCCGAAGAAGAAGAAATGAGGAGACAGGCTGGTACGGCGGCACCGACGAGGGGCTCACGGGGGCTAAGATCGAGGGGGAGGGGGGTTGTAAGAGGGGCTGTGCGAGGAACTGCGAGAGGCACTGCTGGAGCGGTTACGGGAGGAGGGCTTGCAAGGGGTGCTGCGAGAGGGGCTGGCTCCTCTGATGACCGCAGTGTGTCAAGTATTCCGAGCGTGCGAGGATCGGGGATCGGAAGGGGAGTTGGGAGCGTTAGGGGGAGACGCCCAAGAGCGTGAGATGGGCGCGGCGCTAATGTATGGGGTGAATATCAATGAGTAAAAGGATACAGGTATTCCAGTTGTCCTGTCCTCATACTGCTAATGTGTCCCCGTGATTTCCAATAATACCTTGAACCACCCATGCCCAGACTGACTGACACCCCCGTACCTGTAATATTACAATTCGAAATCTTCTCGTACATCCCAAGATACACCACTTCCCTTCACTTCTTCTTGAAGAAGTCACTCATCTTCCTCATTCCCGTGGTATTAACCTTCTTCAGTTCCCGCACGCCCCTGCTTTCTAGGGCCTTCTTCTTCTTCTCCTCTTCTGCCTTCCGCTTCTTAGCCTCCCTCGCGTCGTCCTCCTCTTCGTCCCGCGAGTGCTTCTTCGAATAATCACCTACTGACCGCGAAGCCATGGCGTCCGCCCGCAGCTTTGCCAGCTGTGCCAGGTACCCCTCCAATGGGGCAAAGCTCGCCCCTGACAAGGTTTCATCTTTGAGCATCTCAGCGAGGCGCTTCGAAATCTCGGGGGGAAGGTAACTGGCGCGTATGAAGTCGAAGGCGACCTTGAGCTGTTGAAGCGCGACGACTTCTTCCGATGCCTCTATCGCCGCCTTGACCGTGTCTTCGCCCGGTCCCTCGGATATCGAGGTTGGGGCAGTGGAAGCCTGAGACTCTACCGAAGTCGAGCTCTCCGTCGCGTCGGTCGACGCCTGGGAATCTTCAGACTCGGTCTTAGGTGTCGAGGCCGCGGGTGTGGATGTGGAATCATCGGCGCTAGCTGGCTCCGTTGGCCTCACTGGCAATCTCCTCTGTGATAGGATAGGCGCCTCGAGAGCCTTCGTTACAAACTTCTCCTTCATGCTCAGTGGGAGCGAACCCTCCGCCATGCGCCTCGCCTTTTGTAGGATCTCCCCTAGTAGCTTGCCTTCGTTTATGCGGAACATCGTCTCGCCTCCTGCCTGGACTGTGTCGCATACGCATCTCATCCTCGCCTCGAACAGCTTCCGTATGTTCTCTACAGAGAGAACGGTGCTAAGGTGGGATGCTTCTTCGGGCAGCTTGTCGAAGTGGTCGTCGCTCGTCACGAACATGCGCTTGGCTTTGGGCTCAGGAGCCGTTAGGGCAGGGATGAGGAGGAAGAGTGGATCGATTGGTGTCGCGATGTATAGGTCTGCCCCTGCGACGACCTGGCCGTCAACACGGGGGCTGCCCTGCGCCATCTGCTCTCCATCTTGGGTCGGGACCGGGGTTTCGATGAGAAAGCTGCGAGGGGTGGTTTTTGGGGCGGAGATCCTAGTGAATTCGTAGAGACCCGTCTCGGGACATGCGAGGTAGCGCGTGGGCTTTGCGTAACGGGGATTGGGGAGCGTGACGACTTTGGCATCGCGGGTTGCCGCGCGGGGGAGGACAAAGAGTTTCGGCGAGCTGGTCGCCTGCGCAGGGAGGATGTGGACGGATTTCGGGTTGGCGGCAGCGGCAGGGTCCGCAGAAGCCGCAGGGTTAGAAGCTCTAGTTCTCGCCATGGATTGGACTGCGATGGGATGAAGAAGGGCGATTTGGCCTCAGAGAGTCGGGTTATGCGCTGTTAGTGATGATCCCTCTTTGGCTCTAGGATCACCTTCAGATGGATCTGTGGTAGGCGCGTGTTGTATGTACCGCGTACAGTGCAGGAAGTTGGCGGACTGTGCACTAGGGGTGGACAGCTGGGACTTTAAATCGGGCGCAAACTACTCGAGGCGATGGGAAAAAGGTCTTATTGACAGAGACGAAAACTCATCATTTACCCACGAGCAACGAGTTACTCGAAAATGAAGGAACTCCTATTAACTTCTCTATTGTTCGCGCTCAAAACAGAAGAAACTTTCTGATGAGGAGAGTGGGAAAACAAAGCGAAAAAATATTGCAAAATATTAAATTCGCTTGCCAAATTTCTGACCTTTCAAGCGCGTATATGACGCGTCGCGTCGAAACTCATGCATGCGATTAACCTTAATCTACGCGTATCCTTCGCATCCCTGGTCCAAGAATCCACAAAAATCGTAATCATTTGCGTTTGAGATTTGACATCTATTCGGAGGGTGATCCCAAGACAATCACGTGCAGATTGTCTATGTGAGACAATCCAATGATAGCCATTCTCCGAGGATTCTGAAATCGTGAGGGTCTCGCTAAACAATTCATTTCTTTACGACCGAGCTGCTGACGAATCTGAATCCCTTTAGCGGCATCGTCCAGTTTTGTCTCCTCTCCTACCCACACCACCACCGACACCGACATTGAAGTGGCGCCCAAGCCCCAGGGCCCATCACGACCGAGCATCGATTAATTTCGATTGCACGACACCTCTCTCCCGACCCTCCACCTAGCATATTTTCTTATCTCCTGTCGGGAGAGTGACGTCTTGAGTAGTTAGTGCCTGTACCACCAAGAGTTCGCCGTTCAGGGTATCGTATCGTACGCTCCCATTATCGAATAAATACCTATCACTACGCCACGATCTCGACTGAGGCAACCACGTCTACTGCCTGCCCCTGTTCCCCTACACTCGGGAGGCCCTGGCTTCTCAAGCCAGCGGGAACCCTCTCTGCCCGATCCTGCCGACATGTCTCGACGTATGTGACATGCCCCCACTTGGATCCCCATCCCCGAGAACACCCCATTGACGTCGTTTATGTCCTAGCCCCGCCTCCGGCCGAGCCCCAATGGCCACCCCGATCTCCCCACGAAGCCCGCATGGGCACTCCCGGCGGCCGCGAACGACTACGCCGAATGGCTGAACGGACGTCGCCATCCCCATCCCCGATGCGGCGAGCAAGGGGATTGAATGGCGCTGCGGGCTCCCAGGTTGAGGGCGTGAATAACGACGCCAACGCCGGCGCC
Source organism: Cephalotrichum gorgonifer (assembly GCA_900312665.1). Taxonomy (NCBI): domain Eukaryota; kingdom Fungi; phylum Ascomycota; class Sordariomycetes; order Microascales; family Microascaceae; genus Cephalotrichum; species Cephalotrichum gorgonifer. The sequence goes on along the minus strand of ONZQ02000011.1, from coordinate 1,409,234 downwards.
GATGAAGACGACGAGGACGAGGAGACACTGGAGCTCAAGATGCAGCTGCTCCAAGCTCGCTTAAAGTTGAAGAGGCTACAAAAAGACAAGCCCAAGGCACAACAGGAGAAGGCGGACGATGCCACGAGAGCCGGTTTGGAGCATGCCCCGTCACCTACGAAAACCCAAGCGACAAGACAGGATCGTCCGCCATCTTCACAACCTATCGTCATCCCCGCTTCTCCCGTTCGGAGAGTCCAAGCTCCTGAGACCCAGACTTCCCCCAGCCGCGTCCTCCTTGGAATCGACAAGGGTCTCAAAGCAAAGGACGTCTCTCTAAGACGTGCGCCTAGCCTACGAAAGCGTCCCGAAAGCCAGGCTGCTCCGTCGGCATCCATGGTTCCCAACGAAACCCCCCGGCCCCTGAGCTTCAACGAGAGGCTGGCAGCAGCAAGGACGGAGGAGGAAGAGAGGAGGGAGCGGCAGGAGAGGATAAGGCGGATGAGAACGAATGCCTTTGGCATTTCCAAGGATGAGATGGAGGGTTTGAAATCAGCCGCTGTCGCAATACCCAACGAGGAGCTGCGGCCGCCAGAATACTCGCGTGACGAGGTTTTGAGGGCACCATTCAAACCTGCTGCCGGAAGCGGGCTAGAGAAGAGTAATCCCACGCCTCGTGTTTTCACCCAAGAACCGGCCATGCCAAACGCCAATCTCTCGGAGAATCAACGTCCCGTCCGTGGTTCCGCGGCTGCCTCGGCGTCCTTTGAGTCATACTCATCGTTTCACTTGACGAAGAGAATCATGCCCCATGGCACATTAGCTCGTCAGCTCAAGGGAAAGAAGGTGTATAGTGTCAAGGACTTGCTCAGAGAGGTGAAATCGCCCAATTACGAGCTCCCAGACGTGGAGGAAGACATTGTTGTGTTCGCCATTGTCGCTGGCAAGTCAGATCCTAGGTCACACAAGCCAGAGAACGGACTCAATGCGTCTGACAGGACAAAGTACATGGTGATTACCATCGTTGACCTCGAATGGGAGCTCGAACTCTTCCTCTTCAACGGCGGCTTCACTCGCTTCTGGAAGCTCGTCGAGGGAACCGTGATCGCCATCCTCAACCCAAGCATCATGCCTCCCCCACGAGCCAAGACACACTCGGGTAAATTCAGCCTCGTGATCAACTCCGACGCCGACACGATCATCGAGATTGGGACATCGAGGGACCTGGGATACTGCAAGTCTATGAAAAAGGACGGCCAGCTCTGCAACTCGTGGGTGAACAAGAAGCGGACTGAGTTCTGCGAGTTCCACGCCAACGAGATTGTGCGGAAAGCACGCTCTTCGAGGATGGAGGTGAACCAGACGGGATTCGGCAGAGAGTATAAGCAAAAACCGCGGGTGATCAAGCGGTTCCCGGGAGATCCAACGCCAACGCCAGCGCCAGCGTCGGTGCGGAGCCGGAACGGGACTTATGACCACGAGACGGGCACGCATTGGTTCGTGTCCAAGTCCATGAGCGCAGCGACGTTGATCGACGGTGTCGCAGACAGGAAGCAGAGGGAGGAGGCATTGAAGAAAAGAGTCATCGCCCGGGAGAAGGAGCACCAGCTGATCAAGGCGCTGAGTAAAACTGGGAGCGGTGCAGGACAGGAGTATATGCGTGTCTCAGGCACGCAGCCCACGACCTCGAGCTCGACCTCTGCGGTCCCTTCGCAAGCACTACCCGACGCGAGGGACCTCGGACTGATAGGAAACCGGGGAAATACGACCATCAGCCTCAGCCCTGTCAAACGGAAGCGGCCGGATAGCTCCCAGTCGATCACGTCTACGGATACGGCACGAGCGGGCCTCGGATGGGGTGGCGGGCTGTATAGCAAGCTCGCGCGTATGAAGGAAGGCGAGAAGCTTGCTCCCGAGGCGAAGGAGCCCCAGTTGCCCGTGAAAAAGAAGACGAGATTTATAACGTCCAAGGGTATCCGGGAGGCGGGGAGAGAGAGTCTTGGGGAGGAACTGAGTAGTAGGAAAGTGGAGCTGGATGACGACGATGACGAGTTAATCATACTGCGGTAGGGGAAAGAGAGGTTCGTGCCTTCTTAATACGTGTTTATCTATCTATACCCATGGCGTTTGCTTGTTCTCGACGCGGCGCGTCACGGATGCATCCATCAGTATCCTTCTACATAGGGCCTCACTGCTGATAATTTGAATTTAAGGGGCGGCCCGTACAAAGTTACCGTTCTTACCTTGTTCGAACTCTCGTCATCGGTTCACGGATCAGATTCAAATTACACTTTCTCTTGATACCAAACTACCCTCGAGAACTCGTCAAACATTCGGCCACCCGGCCTGCATCCAACCAGAGTTAGGTGCTGTAAACCGCAACGTAATCCACCTGCATCTGGGAACCCTCGCCGTCCTCGGTCTTGTCGTTAGGCGTGGCCCTCTGCGCGAGAGCGTTGGGGAAGGCGCCGCCGACGGCGATATTCAGCAGCATCATTTTGGGTGACTCTATCAGGCTCTTCCACGCCTTATCATCACCCACGTCATCGGCCGTGAGGACGAACGAGGGGTTACTGTTGATGGACCAGGTGATGGTCTGGGGCGAGGCCGAGCGGTCGATCTGGAGGGCGATGAGATTCCACTCCCCGCGGGAGAGGGGGAAGGTGGACCCGATGCCCTGGGACTCATTGCATGGGCCACCTTGCCAGGTGTCGCCGCAGTGGACCGTGTTCCAAGTGCGGGATTCGCCGTTGGGGGACTCGAGAATGTCAATTTCCCCTACGGACGGCCAGTTCTGATAGTTGCCGCGGTAGGCGCTGCCCAGGAGCCAAAAGGCAGGCCAGATGCCGGCCTGCGTGTCGGTCCCGGCGGCGCCCAGCTTGATGTTGCCCTCGATGAGGAGCTTGCCGCCGGCGGGGCAGGAGAAGTCGTGCTCGGCGACGGTCTCGATGCGGGCCGAGGTCCATTCGCCCTTGTCGTTGCGCTGGGCCATGATGAACAGGTCGCCGTCGCGGACGAAGACGTTGGCGGGCGAGTCGGCGTACGTCTGGATCTCGCCCGTGCCCCAGTTGGCGGGGCCGCCGGGGTACGAGGTGCCGGTGTTGACCTTCCAGGAAGAGCGGTCCAGGGAGCCCGACGAGAAGTCGTCGTAGAAGAGGACGCGGTTGTAGCCGCGGGGGATGGCGCGGTCAGCCGTGGCCATGGGGTCTAGGAGAGAGATAAGGGTGACCCCAAGAATGATCTTGATGACCTTCATCGTTAATGCTTTTTGATTTTGTCTTTGTTCTTATGTTTGTTCTTATGTTTGTTCTTGAAGCTTGTCTGAGGCCGGGTTGGAGATGTAAGGATTCAGGGATGCGTTCCGAGAACCTCCTGGGGTTTATAACGCCGAGCTAGGGGAATGAATGGGAGGTAGGTGATGGTGACCTACACCATGGTAGTCCAGTCAAAGGTGAGGTCACAGCCCCGAATTCATAAAGCGAGGTGCTCCAGCATCTCTGCACCAGTTCCCTTGCCTCAGTTTCCTTACTCCAACCCCCATAGTCCAGTTCCTACTTGTTAGCACATCAGGGCCAGTTCACGTGCCCAGTCCCTTTACCCCATGAGCCATACAGGCCGACTCATGGCCCCCAGGAAGGCGTTATTACTTGGACAGTTACAGTGCACAAACAAAGAACCTATAAATCCATGGGCTTCAGAACCTGCTCTGGTGCATTTTGCCCGTGTAAGTCAATAGAAAGTGACGAGCAGGGGCTCTCATTGGCTCGGCTTGCTCCGGTCCGTCGCCGAGTTTCTCGAAGCCGATCCCGGATCAACATCGTCTAGACTGCGTGTGAAATACCCCCTCTCGCATACTCGGCAGCTTGCCCTAACATAATCACCATACCCCCCACCCAGGTGTGCCTCGAGCCGGGATATTAAGAGTACATACCGTGGGGGTCACAGAGAAAGATGACAATGTAGGGAACAACAGTCCTTGTCGAGCTACCAAAGGATGCGGACCGAGTGCATGAAGAGATAAAAACAAACGTTGTTCCGTCTATAATTATCACTAGCTACCACATCCCCAACATCAAGCAGAAACCTCCTTCCTCCCGAATCCGAGTTTCCCAATCTATTCCGACATCATTCATCAAATAGCCTGAGTCATCCTCTCATCCGTCAAAAAAAAAGAAAATGAAAAAGAGAAGCCGTAAAACATCGTAACGAGTACCGACCACGAAGCGAAGTGTCCTTCCCCGATCTAAGGGTATCATCCACACTCTCTCCCCGCCATCAGACCCTTTTCCCGTTATCATAGAAGCCGGGTGACGTATCCCATTTCCATGCCTGTGTCCACGCCTAATTCCCATACATCTCATCATCACTGCTATCACTCAAACTCCTCGGACTAACAGCCTCGCTAACCTCCGCCGACGGCAACCCGCTGAACCCTTCCGACGAGAACCAATCCTGCCCGCGTGACATGGGCGGTCCGCTCATCGATAGGGGTGGCGCCATAGAGTTCATGCCCATGACATCGGATGAACTGGCACTCCGGCTCAGGTCCGGCTTCTCAGGGAGCTTCTTCAGCAGCCCGGTGCTGATATCCAGCATCGTCATCGCGAACGCCGTGAGCCCCTTGCCCTCGCCCTGCTTCGAGCTGACGCTGAGTGTCCACCGGTACTCGCCGAGTCGGCGCCTGTACCACTCCGACTCCTCCTTGCCGGGACTTGTGGCCCAGAGGAGCGACCCGAAGGTGCCGATGAGGGCGAAGTTCGTTTTCGAGGCAAAGTACCAGAATGCCTGCAGATGATTCGGCGACAGCCGATTCACAAAGTCCATGGCGGAGATCAGGCGCGCTTTGGCCGCGTTCCGGCAGATGTGCTGAAGGTACGAGTCAGCGGCGGGCGCCGAAGCCGACGCAAGGGATCGGATGATGCGGCGGTGAAGAGTGATTTCCGTCGCAAAGTACGCGAGATGAAGGAAGCCGATGCTAGAAAGCCGCCCGCCCGGGACGCCCTTGACCGAGTAGGACGAGTCCATCCGGATGGCAGTCGGGAGGCCCGAGAACCACTCCTTCAGCTTCAGCTGGATAGGCTTCGCTAAGGATAAAACCATCTGTGTCCCCTGCGACCCCGCATTTGTGACCGCTTGTTGCGCCTGTATCGTAAAGAAGGTATCGAGTATTTCCGCGAGGATCTTCGTGAGCCGCATCATGCAGAGAAAGACTAATCGGCCGGTCTCAACCTCCTTCTTCTCCTCCATGTCCTCCTCATCCCAGTCGACATCAGGGAAGTCCTTCTCTGCCAGCGGCTGCACGGCCCAGTTCGAAGGGAAGATGTGTGACGGCCGCCCATGCACAAGGGCCCCCCATTTGTCCTGCATGTATAACCCCCACGCAAGCCTCTTCCTCAACCCCTTCTCCCAGGGGGGGATTTTCCATGCTGTGCAGTCCAGATGTAGACCAAGCTCCTGCCCAATGGCCACAAGCTGCGCGGTCGGGGCCCACTGATCGCCGTCTGGCCGCTGCGAAAGGAGCAGCCCAGCTTGAATTGTGGACAGTTTCGGTCGATGCATAGCGTCGTCAAGTGTCGAGCGCACCAGGTCCTCTAGCGCCGCGACATCTGGCTTCGGATATTGCGCGAGGTCGGCCGAGTGGTGCCACCAGTTGATAGCGAGGAGGTAGATAGCCGCGAGTAGGGGCGGCGAGAACTCGCGATATGATCGATCGTACTTTTCTAAGAACACGCCTTTCTGGATGATGGGAAACGCCGGGTGCACGACGCTGAAATACAAATCGATAAGACTGCGACCGTGCGGCGCAACTATCTTCTCGATCTCATCGACATCTTGGAGCACGTGTTCATAGCCGGCCGTGTCGCTATCAAGAAGCATCAAGAAGGTGTCATCTGGGCCAACCCTGCGCAGCGTGCCCCTCGCCAGTAGGCTTTCGTCCTCGGGGTTGAAGGGGGAGAGGTTGATTAGGGATGGCTCGAAATCGGTCGTAGGCCCGATATACTGGCTGTACCGGTCATTCTGCATGCCCAGCGTCCGCTTCATAAGGGTAGGCCCCCCGACGTTGGCCATGTCTTCGAGGAATGACGAGCTTGCGGCTGGAGATGATATCGTAGAATTGGGGGCGCGTCTCCTCCTATTATCTGCCCTGATCGGTGAACTGCGTGGGGAACCATATGTTAGAACCTGTCGGGTGTTCTGACTGTGCCTTGGATGGGTGGGATACCCGTGGGCTTGAGGTTGAGGTTGAGGTTGAGGAGAGGTCGAGCATGCAGGAGCGCAGCAGGGGCAGGTCGCGGGGGGTGATAAAGGCAGCTTCATGGTTGGGGGGTGGGATGTGAGGCATAAACATAAGCGTGCTTTTGGGGTTCCATGTCAATAGACGCGGGGCATCTGTAGGTCCACGTCCACGTCCGCGTCCCGTATATTTATATCCATATACTGAGCAATGCTCCTATACAAAACGCATAGCGGGGGGCAGGAGGAGGGGTCAAGGGAGAGAAGAGAAAAAGAAGAAAGGAACAAAAGACCAACGGCGGGAAACCGGTCGAGATCAGTAACACAATCTGCCGCAGCTACTCACCTTCGTTTTACGAAACCATTATCTGTCGCCTCCCTGTTCAACTTCCGCTTCCTGGGCTGTGGGCTTAAGACAAGGGAGCACTCGGAACCATTTCTCTGACACGGAACGCAAGCGTCTTCGTCATCACTCATAGTGGTACACTTGAGGTGCAGGCGGCGGCAAGAATCGCAGGGGCCAGATGGGGTGCTGGCAAGAGAGTGGGGTGCGGAGGCGTCGACAGACGACATGCTGCCCCTGCTTAGGTCGAATCTGCCGGAACCACCTTCCTGTTGGTACTTCTGGCGCAGGTTGGTCGAGCCAGATAAGGACGCCGAGCTGGCAGCCGAGACATGGGGTGCTGCGGGCTTCGGAGCAATGGCGATTGGCGCCGTTCGGGAAACAACCGGCGAATTAGACATGGTGATGTGATATTATCGGCTACCGGACGGGGAAGTGAGTGTGAGTGTGTATGTACCCGTAGTCGGATCAACGGGCTAGGATGTACGTAGGATGGTACAGCAATAGCCCTACACCCGACGAGAGGATAAGGATGTGGACCGTGGGCGGAGATGTATGTAATGGTAGGTAAGTGAGCGTGGTCACCCCTACTACAAGGAATCTGATTGGCCCTTCAGGCGATCGACCGGCCAAAAGAGACTATCTCCTTTGCCTGCTTTGATAAGTGTCAAGGGGATAATGGGATGACCCGCTAGCTCGGTAACAAGGCGGGGAGCAAGGGGGGAAAGGAAAAAAAAAAGGGGGGGGGGGGGTAGGGGCGTATACGTCAGTGACGGTAATAGGGTATTTGCCCCGCGGTCGAACAAGCGGGCTGCTCCACGGATGGTATGCCGTGGTTGACCAGGGTCTCGCCGGGGAAGAGGAGCTGGTTGTAGAAGAGGCGAGGGAGTATGACGAGAAAGAAGGCCCCTTGGGTTCTTTCCGGGGTATCCTTCGTGCTACTGTCCTGAAGATGAGTCTCGGCTTCGTCCCGAGTGCCCACGTTCGTAGGCTCTACGGCCGTTAATCTAGCTGTGATGGTATACTCGTAGTTGATACCAATCCTCTAGAGGACACTAAATGTTGGTAGACTTGGAGGGGGAGGGGCTGAGATACTGTCTCCCAAGATCCGACGCAGGAACCAGACCTGCAATCGAGGTGGAGGAAGACACGGCACCAAAGCACTCCGGGGTCCAAAACGGGATACTATCGTAGTATCTCACTCGGCGGTGGGAGTCGTGGGGAAGGAAGATAAGGACCCAAAGGGATAGTGATAACGACGTGATGTAAGCAAAGTCGAGGTGCTTATTCCAGAAAAACTGTCCAGCGTTCGGGGTATCTCCAGAGGCGTTTGGGTAATATGTGAAGACAAGGGAAAAGGGGGGGGGGGGGGTTGGGCTTCGATAATAGTTCCAACTATTTCGGGATAGAAAGTGTGTTGTTGGGGATGAATTGGCGTCGTTGCGGGCGCTCGTCTGCGAGAAGAGGAAAAGAGAACAAAAAACGGCCGTGGTGTTGGAGACGATGGGTGGGATGGATGGAGGGTCTCGATATTTCCGTGGTTTCGGATTGGTGGCTGCCGTTCTGTTGCGGAGCGTGTGTTACTGCTCGTAAAGGATTCCAAGAATGGAAGCGCACTCTGCGGGGGAGGGTGTTTGATTAGGTGATAAGGAAGGCCGGGACGATGAGATAAGAGTGGCTTGTCAACGTCATTGGCGACAGCTCAAGTACGAGTACGGGTACGAGGTTGCTCGGGGGGGTGAAGAAGGGTGAGGACGGTGTGGAATTAATAGAAGGTCCTCGCCGAAGAGGACAGCATATTTTGTACGGACTAGCCTCTTCCCTCGTCCTTCGTCCAAGTCTCCCGGATTTTGTGGAGCCGGTCGATCTCGGGGATGATGAGGTGTGTGTACTTGGTATGTGGTGGTGGATGACAGATAATGGATAATAGGAATGGATCAATTTCAGTCCAGTCGCAGGGAATCTGGGAGGAACAAGAGGAGTAACTAGATGGAGGGGACACGGGGAGAGAGACGTATGGAACTAACGGCACCTAAGATGGTGTCGCCTTCGCTAGGGTCTTGGCTTGGTGGGTTTTTGAATCTGGCTTCGCAAAAAAAAAAAGCGGCAGGGGACGTAGGAGTAATACCAAGTAGACCATCAGATGTTCGGATGCCCCCCCAGCTCCTGCCGTCTACGAATCTAGTTTGTACGAGTGAGTACTGGTCCTGCCCACACCACCTTCCGACCAGAAATGTTGTTAAAAGAGGCAGTCGCGACTTGCAGGGCGCGGGCCATACCCAAAAGCCCTAGACCACATACGGCGGTGACGTCGCCGGAACCTACGAAGCACGACCAACTACTCTTCGTCGTCGTGGGAGCTGCTCTGGAGAGCTCGAAAAGCACAAGTACATGTACTAGTATAAGCAGTGTACTTATGGCCAAGCCGACCTCTCTCCCTCAAGGGCCAGACTTGGGCAAATGCAGGGTCCTTTCAAGGTACTACTCCATTCGAGGTACTCGTACGAGCACTTAGTCTCATAGAGTTAAGATTGGGGCCACTCGAACGTATAATACCCGCATTCCCGTACTTGTAGCAACTGATATCGATATTGGGAACTGGGGGAAGGACCAATGGCAGGAGGGAATGGGCTGACCTGTTACGTACGCGAAAGGAAACTGGGGTATCATCGCGTGGTCTGGGGATGGTGAGCCACACACACGCACAAAAATTAAGAAAACCGAAACTACAAAAGGTGGGAAACGGGAAACAGGACAGGACATCACAACCAAGGGCGAATGAGGAGGAGGAGGAGACAGGGAAAGAACGCAGGCGATGCGCTGGTCTTCCGGTCTTTCCCGATAATATGTAACACTATACTAGTATTTGCACTTTAGGCCCGAGTCTAGTGCCCGGCTCGATGCGCGGCACACGTGTATTGGCAGCGGGAACTGGGCATGGTCTGCCCATTCACCACCACGCCCCAGACGGAAAGCAATCTCTTATCTGGTTTTATGTCTGAAGAAAAAAATACATAATGGGCTAGACGCCAGATAGGGAATGTGGGGAGATGGGAGGGAGGCGCATGTTGCATTGGCATTACGGACAAGATGCATGCGATTCCCCGTCTTCTGCAACTTGATATCCACCCGTGTTCCACCAGTACCACTAGTAGGACGGTACAAGATCCATAGCCTCGAGGGACCTTGCAAAACGGTTGAGGAAAGGGGTGCAGACAAGTCGCAGAGGCCGGTCCGCAATGTCTCGAAGTGTTCGGCTGCGCGCGCAGCACTACCTACCAGGGAGCGCACCAGTGGGAGCACGAGGAGATAAGATGGGTGCATCAATAGGTAAGTGTTCCCCCTGCGGGGCAGTACTCGAGAGGGACCTATTAAGCCAGTATGACGTAGTGTACTTTGTGGAGCCAAGCGTTCAGAAAGCGTGGTGCACTAGTAATAGGGTCCTCGTCATATCGGAGTTCCTTTGAAGTACTCCGCACCTAGCGGATACCCAGCTAATAGATAGGGGACGAGCCTGACCGAGATGGAAGGGAAGGCGCATCCAATGAAAGCATGGGCAATTGCTGCTTTTGGTGTGTACAACGTGATACTTTTAACGTAATACATAATTTAGCTGCCCTCCTCCCTCTTCCATCCAGTTTCCTGCTTCCTACTTCCTGCGCCCTGAGCGCCCTCCTCGTACTTCTGCGGAGACGAGTCGCACTCATCCCAACGTCCCACACCCCTCGGAACTAATCGCCCCCGAGAGTGCTGGGCAATCAAATTCTGCCTTCTAGTGCTGAACCACACATCACCAGTCCTCCTTCCCCGAAACTCCGCATACGACCGAGACCCCTTGCACCCCAAAATTCAAGAGTGGTGATTCGTGCAGACCAGCGTCTGTGCTCCACCTTTTCATGTCGACCGGGCATCGTGAAGCTCTCATCTCAGCATTGCCCTGTCTTCCGACCCGGCAGGGCTACGGCAGGTACTAAACTACTTACAGACTGGTCCACTCGACTCACGATGTTAAGGTGCGACGGGTTGCGAATGGGGACCCAAATTGGTGATTACCAACAGACTGGTCCCAGGTTCCCATTTCGATGGGTTCGGGGTTAAATAACCGGATCGAGATCTCCAGGAGATGGCCCTCAGATAGCCCTCATAAACCACGATCGATGCCACTCACCGAATGCTAATCGTTGTCTTATCCCACCACATCGCCGTCTTTTTTTTATCGCCATTCGTCTGTTCTTCAACGCTCTTTGGCCCTCTCGGATGTTTGATCAATGTGACACAGCGTCCTGCACCGCGATACCCGGCCGCCCCATCCAATGCGGTGAAGCTTATTACGAGAGGAAAAAAGGTTGGGCCGGGCCTCAGTCCTCCTGCAGGCTCCGTGGGGGAGCCAAACTTTACCGGCCCGTCTGGACACCCACCCTCTCCGCCGTTATGCTCCGCCGATTGACCTGTCGGTGTGTGTGTGGCCCGGGAATTTCAAGGAACATACCAGCGCTGCGTTAGGGAGGCCGGGTATTTCTCGACTGCCAGTAGTTGATTCCAAGGATTTATTTTTCGCCGCCTTACTTTAACTCGTCGGCTCAGTTTGAAGGACCGCACAGTCTCGTTTCGATACGCGCTACACACTCGCTGCAATGCCAACCAATCTCCAGGATGGCCGGGACTCTGACTCTCTACAGAATACCGTTTGCGTTGCTGGTCTTGTTGCCGGTCCCGACTGGGAGCCTTTAGTTGCTGAGGAAGGCTCGAGACGGCGCTGTGAACCTACTAATGAGGTTCAAACGAAGCAAAGGTGCTTCGCGCTTTGTGTCTATCTTCCTTTCTCTCGTGAGGTCAGTTCTCGCCCAGGACTTGATAGTTGCATGAATGAGAAACGGCCGAGTGTATTCATCCATCTATTGTTTTTCGCATGAAGAGGAGATAACAAAGTATATCGAACTGTTACTTTTAATCCCATTGCTCGCTCTTTATTCCAATGGTCTCCATGTCTCCATTGTGTCTCCTACTGGCTGTGGACCTGCCTCTACGGGCTCTTTGTCCATCCAGGGAGCAGCCGCAATGTCCTGAAGAGTCTAGAAGAAACATAATATACTTGCTTGCTTGCCTGCTTCTTTGTATACCAGTCTCTTTATATAACCCCTCTTGCCCGCGCTGAAGTGTATTGTCTAGCCCACGCCTCCAGTTGGGCAAGTTTCACGATCAGGGAATAGCATCAGAACCGAACCAAGAGAGAGCTGCATCACAGCCACCAGAGAACCATTCAATGTGCCACTTAGGAATCTTCCAGGATACCTGTAGGGAGTGCAGCAAGGTCAGATATACAACTGGTCCCGTGATCAGGTTATGCAGTCTGGCAATAGCGACCGGCAAGCGGTGCAATAAAGTGGATGGCACAGAGGAAGTGGTGAAACGAACAATGTCCTGGTGCAAAGTCTGTGTGGGGGAGCTCATGGCCTAGTGGATGAGGGGACACCTGACATGTTGGTTAGACGGGCTATGGTGAGCTTTGCAGGTCCGCGATTATCTCCGAACGGAGGCTTTGGCAGGCAGTATACCCTGACAGAGTGGTTGGGGCTCATCGGCAGCTCTCAACAGACAGGCAGGTCCAGAGCTTCACTTCTCCCCCCTTGTACCAAAACGACATCCACACTCACTTAAGTCAAGCACATAACAACCAACAGTCACACACGAAAGTCGACGAATAGAGCAATGGTTCAAGAGAACAATAAAGAGCAGCATTCATAAGTATAAACAGGTATAAATGAAATTCCAGGTATTATTAGACAAAACAGCATATCGCACGGAAGATTAAGATGGGCAACCCATGATATATCCACCGTCTAGCAAATCCATCACTCCACACATCAAGCTCAACACAAACGAAATAAGGGGGTACCAAGTCTTGAAACTACTTCACATCTCCAAACACGAAGCTGGGTTTCCAACTACGCCGCATCTCCAGAAGGAGACGACTCTTAAATGCGGAGAGAGACGCCGGGGAGGTCGCCGGGGAGGGCGCGGCGGGAGTGGCAGTTGCCGGGCCTCGCGGGGGCGGGCTTGGCCTGGACGGGGGTCGAGCGGGGAGTGCCGTACGAGGGGAGCTCGTCGGGGCGCTTGGCGGGGGTGACGTCGACGTCCTCGACGTTGATCTCGTACTCGGAGTCGACGAGCTGGTGGGCAATGACCTTGCCGTCGCCGGCGACGAACTCGACGGTGAGGTTGTCCTTGACGACCTCGACGGGGTCGGCGACCTTGCCATCCTGGAAGAAGTCGGTGAGGAGACCCTTGAGGAGACCGAAGATGCCGAGGACACGACGGATGGGGAGCGCGCCCTCGATGTAGCCGGAGGGAGGAGCAGTGAGGATGGCGAAGGAACCAGCGAGCTTCTCGCCGAGGTAGACGTTCATCTCGCAGGGAGTGGGGATGTTGTCAGCCTTGACCTTGATGTGGATGAAGTACTCAATGGGGATGTCGATGTCGTAGTCCAGGTCAGGAACACCCTCAGCGTAGTCGGTCGGGGCAGGGGCGGGGTGGCCGTAGTCACCCTCATCACCGTAGTCACCACCAGGAAGCTCGGGCAGCGAAGGAACAGTGGGGACGGAGCCGGAAGAGCTCGTGGCAGTGGCCGTGGCGGAAGCAGAAGCCGAGGCAGTGGTAGCGCCCGAGTCGGAGTCCTCGGTAGAGGACGCGGTGGCCGAGGCGGTGGCGGAAGCCGAGGCGGAAGCGGTGGTCACGACGTCGGTAGCAGACTCCTCGGAGCCGTCGCCGGGAAGGATGATCGAAGGCACAGAAGACGAGGCGGCGGTCGAAGAAGAAGCGGCGGCGCTGCTCGAGGGGGGGGCGCTGGTAGTGGTGGGGGCCTTCGCGGACTCGGAAGGCTCAACGGGGTCGGGGCGGTCGCTGTCAGGGCCGTACATCTTGTTGACGATGCTCGAGACCTGGCGACGACGCTCCTCGGCGCTACCGCCGGTGGGGAGGTCGGCGTAGGTGTAGCCGAAGCGGGTGACATCGATGACGTTCTCGGAGGTCTGGGGGACCTGGCCAGGGCCGAAGAAGGGCAGGAGCGCGGACTTGGCGTCAAGCCGGGTGCCAGGAGCGATGGCGAAGGTGCCGGAGGACTGGTAGGCAGGGTTCAGGACCTTCTGGCTGGGGTACAGCTCCTCCCACAGGGCCCAGAGGCGATCGACGTTGGCGTGGTGAAGCATGCTGTGGCGCGCGTTGTTAGTCAGGGAGACACATCCGGACGGCAGGTAGGCCTGGTTTGGCTGTTAACTTACAACAGGGGGTCGAAGGCACCCTCCTGGGTGTAGGCGAAGTGGCTACCGCAACCAGCGCGCATGTGGACGGAGTTGTGAGGCTGCTCGAACGAGGTGATGACGTTCTTGCTGCCCATGGAGCCGACGTTCTCGAAGGTGGTCGACCTGGTGAAGGCGCTGTACTATAATGGATGTCAGTACCCGGAATATGATCACCACCACGTCCTGGCCACTTCTTCTTGTAATGCATAGGATGTCTTTAACAGGGCGAGTACTTACAACCATGCCCTTCAGGTTGACCTCAGCCAGGCGAGCGTTGGCCTCTGAGGGCGTACACCTGACGGTGCGCGTCTGATCACGGTCACCGGCGACGATGCGGCCGAACTTGCCCTGAACAGCCTCCTGGGGGAAGGTATAGCTGTACAGCGGGTTCGCGATCGTCTGAGGGCGGCCGTCCTTGCCGGTGACCTGGATCTGGGGGGTGCCAGCGAAGGCGGGGACGGTAGCGTCCTCGGCCCAGTCCCAGAAGGGCAGACGGAGGGTCTCGGCGGCAGCCTTGTAGGCTGGGTCGGAGTACTCGGCGGCGATCTCGATGGCGTGGTCCACGAGGACCTGTTCGAAGAGGGCGAGGTAGGGACGGTGCCACGGCAGGAAGATGTTCTCCTATTGCGATTGTTAGACTCACTGCCCCATTTTCGTGCCCGGAAAAGCCGGTTGGGCCTCAAAACGTACGGAGTGAGGGCAGTATCCCATCTGCATCTTGGGCTGGTCATTGGAGTCCCAGGCGATGACGGGGCGTCCGTGGATACCAGAGATCTGGAAGAAGGACTCGGGATCGTTGGGGTCGACGGCCATGAAGGCCGAGAGGGCCCTGATGTACAGGGTCCAGGCGGGACCGCCGGCATTGAACAGGTCGTTGATGTTCTGACGAGCGGGGATGTTGCCGCCGCGGATACCGCTGGTGGCACCGGTGACGGGGACGGCGGCCGAGACCTGGTTCGCGAGGGCGAGGACCGCCAGGGTGATGGCGCGTGTGATCTTCATCTTGAAGGTATACCTGGATTAGAATAAGAGGCAAACAATACACAGAAAGATAGAATGCAGATGACGGGTCACAAGGGACCGTTTTTGTTTAAACGAGAGTCGTGAGAAGAGTGGGATCTTCTCGTGAGTGAGTCCTTTCCTTCCTCTTCAAAACGAATGAACGCTATGAAATAGCAAAATGAAGGTGGGGAAGAGTAAGGTAGGGAGGTGAAGAAAGGAAGAGGACCTGAACAGCGCGGTGGGATCTTGGGCTTCTATTATTAAACGTGGAGGATGCGGTCAGGGAGCCAATGGAGCGTTACTTTTATGGGTCCGCTGCGCTCGCCTTCGGCGCATGAGCCAAGGAGGGCCAACGGCGCTGCCATTGATTGCCCATCCTCGTACCCTGTAATTGGCAATGCGACCCATCGTCTAGGAGACCGAGAGCACCCACACCAGCCCTGCGAGAGGAGTGGACTGTCAGACACAAACCGGGCAGTGGCGGAGTTGGGGTGGAGACAGGGATCCTGGGCATACGAGAGTACCTCGTACATTTCCCACCCCCGACCGCAAGGTTCATTGGGGGCGCTACTCCGTAGTAGGAAGGATACACGGTGTACCTCGTCCTCTTTTGGTGCAAGACGGCGCCAGCACGGGCCGGTTGCCAATAGTTCTCGGGGTACCTGTCCTGGTGCTGACGACAACATGGCATGTCTGAGGTAGGGTTGTAGGTGGATCGAAGGCTGGATATCACCCTCCGCCAACCCCCCCCGTCGGTGTACTCGTACCTGCTTGCACGAGTAACTGCGAGTGAGTACCCCTTTGCTTGTCTCCCCCTGTTCGTTTGTACGTTCCCCTTGATCTTTTCCCTGGTTTGCGCCGCCAAATTTCCCTCATATTTTACCCTGGTTCTCGCCTAACGAGCCGAAAGGAGTCGCCGTACTAGTCGCTGTTGGCTGACCTTGCCCCTGTTTCTATCTGCGCCGGTGGCATCTTTCACAATGGTATTCATTCAGCGCCGTACCCTCTCAGCGCGTAGGGTGTTCAAGATGCCCAGACCGGAGAAAGTCGACCGCAGCCAACCAAATCCACGAAAATGGTGAGTGTCAGACAAACAGACAGGAGTTGGGCATGTTGTGGGTGTACAAGTGGAGGAGGTGGACTTGGATGTGTGGGGCCGAGGCTCTTAATTTGGATATGATTGGGGGTGGGGTGGATTGGTGAAGTGCATCCCCTGCGCTAGCTCAGGGGTACATTCAGGTACTCCGTCTGATGTACTCGTGTTGGTCCTCCCCAATGGACGGATCTGGTTGGATCACCTGGCACTAGTTCATGTATGCTCCTTCTCTTCTCGGTTTACTGGCCGCCGTCTGTTTCAAGCTGGCCAACCCACGTCGTCGGTTGGCTGACAACCCTCCTCGCAAATTAAAGAGGCCAACGAGGGGGGGCATGCATCTCCACTCACCGTCCTCACGATCATCGGAGTACTTGTATTTACAAGCACCGTCCAATCCAATGCGGCCCGAATCCCCTCGCGTTTCGCTTGTATACTTCCTTCACAAACTGCACAAAGTAGATCCTAGGTACACCTGTGTCTGGACTCGTTTTCTCCATACGAATGCTCGTATTCCTGGGAACAACTAGTAACTGTCAACGAAAATAAATGAACAATTCCACTCGGTCGCGCGCAGGGAAGCCCTTGTCAAACCTGGTAAATCCCCGTCGATTAATATGGAGCGATGAGGTAACTGTCCAGCGGGAAGCTGCAGGTACGGCAGCCGCCTCGACGGCGCGAAGCTAGAGCGAGCTGATGGAGACACCGCTTGCAGGTACGAATATACTCGTATGTATAACAAAGGGGGAGGCGGGGCGAAAGAATCGTGCAAACAAGTTTGTTCTCCGTACCCAGGTCTCTCGCAGTCAGCATACAACCTTAGTACGTAAGACTGGGGGCGACAAAAGAGCCCACCCAGGCTCATGCACGGGCTTCTGACTTTTTCCTTTGGGACTTAAGAGCAATCTGGCCGGCCTAACAACGGGAAAAAATCGGTCCAAAAAACCCTGACGCCGTGGGTTGTGGGGGTCGCAATGCGGGTGGAAGAAGAGGGCTCGAGGTATTGAGTACACAAAGTGAGTACCCCGGATTAATACAACTGGCACGTACGAGTACCTCGAAATGGAAATTACGCTCTTCGTGTTCAACGAGTACAAGTGCGGAGTCAATGCCTCCTCAAGAGCCAGCCCCCCTTTTAAGGCTGCCGGCATATCCGTGGCCACAAGGACTCGAGAAGATGACGCCGAAGAACGTTGCGTGCATGCGCCTACGCCTTCGCCTACGTGTGAGTATTTGGATGCGACAATGATGAGCGGTCCAAGGCCTGATTTGAGTGTCGATCTGATGGCAAGAGACAGGTTCAAGGCGGCCCCAGGATCTCTCCTTCTGATCTTGGCAGCGTAGATCCTAGAGTGACGTGCAGAGTCTCGCTTCGCTGGCCTTCTTTCGCGTTAGAGTTGGACGTCAAGCCCGAGTCCCGAGTGGGACAGGGTGGTTGGTGCCCTGACCGCCGCCGTTCGCGCAAGGTTGGGCTATTATTGGGCGTGTACAAGTATGCTCTCGTGCACCAAGAGCACGAGACGGCATCCATGATCCGACCCAGTTCGTCTTGGCATTCTTGCACTCGCACGAGAACGGCGCCGCGGGAACAGGAGTAGGAGTAGGAGTACCAATTTTTAGGGGTCAAAGGCAGGCCAGGCGGCTGTGCTGGTCCGCGATATTAGGATCCGTGGAAGGAACAGGGAAGTGGATCAGCAAGAGAAGGAAGGAACGGGCAGTTCTTGTGTATTCCTCCGCCTGCGGGGAACCCCTTTCCACCCCCCCCTTCCACCCCACCCCCCTTCCCCCTTCCCAAATGATCAACTGTCTTGTCATTCATCTGTGCAGGGGAACTTATGAGTACCTCCTCTACTTCCATTCTTACTCTTACCTACGAGGATGGCCGGGGACGTGCACCTGTACCTCTTTAAAAAGCGATCGTAATCTTTGGTCTCTCCGAAAAGGAGCGATGGGCGGTGGGCGGAGGTTTCCGCTCCAGCCACCTATAAGTAATCTTCGTGCTCGTACTGGGGTTGATAGAGAATGCAAGTTATGACCCGAAAAAGACAAGGGAAAGAAGGAGCGAGGGTGACGAAGAGGGTAATAGTTAATCTTGCTTGAGGTGTGTCCCGTGCCATGCTGGCGAGCGACCAATCACGACTCGACGGTAAGGAGGCTTGGCAGGGGTAAGCTTGTGTTCAGGGGTGGAGGTACAGAGAATAACAACCCGTATTACGGGTAAGCGTACCTTAATATAAGTAGTACATACTTGTCTATCGCTGAGGGTATTTCAACAGGTCCCATACCCTCTCAAACTCGTACGATAACCGGGTTCGGAGTATTATCACTCATGCTCGCAGTCTTGCTTACTTGTACAGTTACAGGTACGAGGACGCATACAAGCGAGTAAGAGCAAGACGCCACGTGATATTTTTTTAGCCCCCCAAGCCCAAGGATTTTACCCCTTTTGGCCAGCCGACCAGGTACTTGACTTGTTGCCTCGCCTCACAAGATGAGACGACCACATTCCCCTGCCTAGCCGCTAAATCATCCAGAATGAGCCGCCTAGCCGACTGAAGACAATTTTCGGATGGTAATATTCTCCGAGGATACTTGACCGAAAAACGGGTTACCCCATTTCACCCGCCCGCCGCACACACCCACCCCTCTCATTACGAGAACGAGGCGAAGCGAGAGTGAGAGAGAGAAACCAGGCTCAATTGCGTGTTATTAATAGTCACCCTCCAATTATGGCCTCACATCTTGGGGCTGGAACCCATCTGTCTCTGATCTAAAGCACTTGACTACGATTTTTTTTCTTCATCTTGTTGTCCTCGTAACTCGGCCTCGTCAAAGTGCTCGCAACCTCCGTCCAGCCATCCTACGGCAGCCACCAGGCTACCTCAATGTGGTTTGATATATGCTGTGATAGTCAAGTGTGTGTCTTTACGACTACTCCTGGTCCGTTGTTGCCACTACACCACACTCCGCCTCAGTCGCCGAGGTCCCAAGTTAGCTCCGATCGCATGGTTAGTTTACACGCCGTCCGGTTTCAGTTCTCTCCGGGACGGAAGGATCCCTCTGTGGCGTGCTACTTTTTTTTTTCTTTTTTCGTACTACTTATGATCTTATGATGGTAGCGTCGTAGGAAGTCCCTCGCCTCTAGTTTAGCTCTTGTGCTCGTATTTGTGTTGATATTATTCTTGCCCCTTCGTATAGCGAATGGACCATGTTTCTTGCCTTGTCTCCACCAGCATCGGAGCGGCCGGTCGCCTTCCCGGCCTACCCGTATTAGTGAACAAACCACGTCATAGGACGGTGGGGTTACGAGTAGTGGAGGCGAAAGCAGCATACAGAACGAACGATCGCGGGTGTTCGTCGGAGCCAAACGACGAAAACAAAGCCGCTTGCAAGGAAGGACCTCCGCGAGAAGCTTGATCATACTTACTTTGTCGCGGACTATAAGTGTGGTCTTCCAAGATGGGCCTAGACATTGGTGTCAGTCTGATCGCCATTTTTTCTTTGTTTATTCCGTATCGTAAAGCGGGTCATCGACCAAAGGCCCAGGAAGAGAGACCTCGGTGACAGGGCAAACACCGCTATAAGCATGGGGATATTTATAACGTCGAGACAGGGAGAAGCCAATGAACACCTAGATGTTTGGGTGACGCCTGTCTAGCTGAACATAGGAACGTGCGCAGAGAGAGCAATGAAGGAAAACAAACTGATGGCAACAATGGTTGTACGGCCGACCGCAGAGGAGAGACAAACTCATAACTACCGACCCTCTAAGAAAACGCCGTCCACGTTAATCGCACCCCCCTTTTAGACATCTAAGACTCTGAGATAGGGTCCGCGATAAGACACGGAAGGGAGGAAATGTTTCGGCACGCCCGGATGGGGGGGAATCTCCAGGCAAACCGTGAGAAAGAGAGAGAAAACAAGACAACTCGTGTTCCTCAAGACAGCCCAGGAGATAGGAGGGAGGAGATCACCCGCGTTTGTCAAGAGGACCCTTGAGAAAGGATCTATCAAGACGCCTGGCAAGAAAGGAGGAACGCGACCCCGAGGCGTCATCGTGGGCTACCCCCCCCCCCCCCCCCAAACCCCCAACCCCCAACCCCCAACCCCGCGGCGGCAGAAGCATCTACTCAGGGACAAACTTGAAAGCCAGGCACCAGGGCCTAAGCTCCCATCCGAAGCCCCTTCTCCAGCATGACGAGGCGACGGAACCCCTCCTTCCACCTCTCCGCCTGCTCCCTCGTCGGGCGGGGCAGTGGACTCCGCGCATAACCCCCGTAGCCGAGCCACGCCTCCATGCCCGCCTTGACCCCCACCACGCCTCCCTGTATCGCCGCCCAGTCCCCATGCGAGAGCACCGCCTGCATGTCGCGCGCCTCCTCGAGACTCCCCGCGCGGAAGAGCTCCAGCGTCCTCACGCACGCCCTCGGCGCGATGTTCCCCAGTCCCGCCAGGATCCCGTGGCCGCCCGCCACCCCGGCCTGGATGGTAAAGTCCGCCGACCCGGCGAGGACGAGGAACTCGGGCACTTCCTCGTCGTCATGTGGCCTCTTCGGCGCGCACCGGGTTGCCCCCGCCACACGGTTGAGCTTCCCCGTGTTCCCGCAGGTGAACTTCACCCCCACGATGTTGGGGTGCCGCGCGAGCTCCGTGACGTCGTCGGACGAGAGGTCCAGCCCCCCCGACGCCCCGGGGAAGTTGTAGATCATGATGGGGATGGGCGACGCGTCCGCCACCTCCCTGAAGTACCGCAGTACCGTCTCGGACGCCGGCGCGAATAGAGTGGCGTAGTAGGATGGCGGCAGCACGAGCGCGTAGTCCCCTCCTGTCTCCCACGCCTCGCGGCAGTGCTGGATCGTCTCGCGCGTGCTCTGGGAGCCGCAGCCGACGATGAGGGGCATGTTGGGGAACCCGTTCTCGTCGAGGGCCTTGCGCGTCGTGGCCGTGACCAGCCGGCGCTCGGAGTGGGTTAGGTGGACTGCTTCGCCGTTGGAGCCCTGCGTGGCGAGCCCCGTGACCCCCGCCTCGGCGAGGCGCACGGCGTGGCGAGTGATGGCGGCTGTGTCTACGTCCTCCGTCTCAGGGTCGAAGAAGCAGACTGTCGGGACGTAGACACCCGGTCTGAGCGGCCGCCGGGGGGTGCAGAGCTCCGGGGTGAATGACGGGGTGTCGAGGGATCCATCCAGGGGGGACGATGACTCGCTGCTGACTGGGGTGTGGGTAGATAAAATACCGGCTGGCAGAGGGATGCTGATATGACCTCCATTGAAGCTGCCCATACGAGACGGGGCGTCATTGTGGGGAGACATGGCTTGGGTGGCAGCAACTATCCTTCCAGGAGCTTGTGTTATGGTTTAGGACCCAAGGGGGATGGGGGGGCTTTCACGCCAGGCACAGACCCCGTGGCTTGACCTGTCTCAAGCACACCGTTCAGGAGGAGCTGGGTAATTAGAGCCTTTCGACTTTGAGGTAATGCTGAGGGTGGGGTGGTATCAAGGAGTAAGTGGTAAGGTCTGAAGGCTGTGTTCACAACAAGTTCTTAGAGCAAGTGATTATGAGTAGTTTGGGCCTAGAGATGATATGGAGAGGGCACTTCGTGTAACATGCAATAAGATAGAGAGAGGCGAAAAGGGTAGACGAGACGAGGTAGGGAACTCGTTTCTTTTATTTCATTTCCAGGCGACTTGAGGGTAGAACAGGGAAAGGGGGGAGAGAGGGAGAAGGGATAGGGGAGGGGCCAGGCATGGTAGCGAGAAGCGCATATAAGATCAGGGAGAGAAAGAGAAGGAGGAGGCTCTCTCCCCTGGCAATATCATATCATACTTGCTTCACTTTGATCTAGGACTATTACTATATTAGAATAGTAGTGAATACGGTATGACTACATTATAGGAACAACCCAATGGTATGTCCCGGGCGGAAAGCTCTGACGAGTTTTTAACGGTGGCGTTCGGGAGGCGTCCGGTCGCCTTCCGAGGTGTCGTATCTGAATGGGCAAAGGGGGAGGAAATGCCTGTCAAGAGCAAGGATTCAAGACCAGAACACATGGGGGCATAGGCAAGACGAGGACGACGACGTGTAATCTCTATTGCTCGTAACATTGGGAAAAGCGTGGGGGATCACCTGGTCAATTTGTTTTCGGATATTGCCTTTTTTTCTCTCTCCCTGAAGAACCCAGTCTGCCACACCGTTTGGTCCCTAAGTATGCTGCGCGATGTGATCGCCCAGAAGCTGTCGCTTGCGTTCACGGTTACGTCGAGAGTGCAACTACCAGAAGTGACATGAACGCGACCCAAACTCCCATACAGATAGGCTCTCTCAACTTGAAAGAGTAGTCAAGTGAAAGTTTCACCCGATGCAATGCAGGGACGAGGATGTGGTGGAATAGGTGAGAACCAGACGCTCGGGCTGCAAGAGCCAGCTAGTGATGTAAGAGAAGGCTTGTCAACGCCGTATCCCATAGTCTATGTAATTTACCGGGCATGGACTGAGTGTGGGGGTTAATACGTCACTTCACGGCCACTGGGTCTAGGGACTCTCGTATTATTGGCATTCCAGAACTGGGATGCCCCCCTTCCCCCCCCTCCCCCTCCCCTCCTTTTTCTATTTCTCTTCCCGTCTACTTGGCTTATACTTGACGACTTAGAATATTCCACGAGTAAACAAGGCGAATGTGTGGACGGTTCGTGGCGGTGAGGGCAAAGAAAACCAAGGAGGACCCGGCGCAAGGGAGGCGACATTTTTCTGTCGGAGAAAATTCATATCCGGAAATCTAGTTTTCGGATCCCCGACCCACCGGTATCGTGGGGGGCACGCAGAGCGGTGGGTGTGGCTGAGGGTGACCCCGGCTAGTGATAACTCCCTTGTCCAAAGGGAGGGCGGATCCTTCCCCTGCAAGAGGAAGGTGGTTAATACGACTAGTAATCCAATATGCCAGGTCTACCGACCCCGGCTCCCGGTTTGCCGGTGACGAGGATATCAAGTCTGAGGGTGAAGATGATTCGACGAGGTCCTGACCGGTCAGAGAGACCCGACCCCGGGCACCACCTTGGTCACATTCGACACATGAACTTGGAAGCGAGGGGCGAGAGGTTGGTTGTTCTTGCTCTCCAATGACGAGACACGTCGTTCAATTGGGGTAAGCGCTCAAATTTACGTAGGTTGTAGTCCTTAGTACTTTGAGGACTATGATACTAGAGCTCGTGTCATATGTGGAGATTGAAACCTACACTGAATGTGATCGAATCCACCTCATCATCCCGAACAGGTGGAGGTACATCTCGACGAGATCCCGGGCAGTAAACGAACCGGGGGCTCTCCGGAATACTTGTTACCGATTTCTCGGGAAGCATCTTGTAGCTTCGTCAATGCAAGGATCGCATTGTAATATCACACAAAAGGAAGGACCGGGCTTGAGGTGACCTGTGGGTACCGTTCTCCCGGCCCCGCTCCGCCCCGACCCAGCGGACCGGATCGCGACGACACCGCCCGCTTCGGACGAAAAGGGTGGGCCGTATGTACTCGTACATACTTCGCAAGACGGACTCGGACGGAACTGCCTGAAGCCACGTTTCCTGGGGTTAACTTTATTACCACCCTCCTCAAACATCCCTCACGATGGGACGGTTAGCTCGTGCAGTAGCAATAATACGCCACCATCTCGCCGGCTTCGAATGGTGCTCCGGACCCCACTCGGCAAACAGGCATCTGTTGCTAGGGCGAGTCGGTGGCCTGGATTACTACTCAGGTAATAAGAATAGTTGTACACCAGAATGGGAAGCATTGCGTGAATACATAGGAAGCTCTGTTTTGCGGCCCATCATCGTGGTTAAACTCTAGATAGCTTCCGCGAAAAAGTGAAAGCTAGATTCGACCTCCCCTCCCGTCCCGTGCTTGTCGCGCCCTGGCTGTTGTCCTTTCGTCGTCCGAACGTCGCTTTGTTGTTTGTTGACTTAGTGTCGAATCTCAGATTGTGTGGGGAAAGGCAGTTGGAGCGTATGAGCATAACGAATGGAGAAAACACGGGTGTGGTTAATAAGCAATAAAGGTGGACAGGTATTACGAGCCTTACGAGTACTTTGTTCGAGTCCGACGCTAATGACACTTCGGCATTAACGCAATCTTCATGAGGTACGTACCCCTCGAACAAGGTAATGCTATCATTCCGGATCTGACATCTGTCGTCGAAATTGCATCCAGGGCCAAAAAGTTTGGCGCGGCCTTTGCTCTGTAGAATTTAGTCCGGTATTATCGCCAACCTTGGACATTCCTCTTATACGCCCCACCTACAGACTGCGCAACCCGATAGCAACAGCCGATATTCGCGCAGGTTTTCCCCACGAGCCTGTGAAGCCAATTGCTACCGCAACTGGGCTGCTTGATGTCCGTCGACGGACCGGCAGAATCCATCCATCCCACGTCATGAGATCTCGCCTCCTGCCCGTCCCTTAGACTCACCAACATGTCCGTCTTCTCCGCCTTCAAGTCCATCTCCTCGAACATCAACAGCAACTACACCGTCTCGCCCACCCCGACATCTACAGCGGGACCATGGAGGATACACGACGCCAAGAAGAAGTCCAACGGGAAGACCTATAGCGTCTTCATCTTCGACCGCAAGTCCCTCGATGCGCAGGGGAACTCCCTCGGCCGCTCCGGCGCTTCCTCGTTCAAGCGGGCCGCCGACGAGGTGGTCGAGCGGCTGCGCAAGGAGGCCTCGAGTCTCGCGAAGCTCCGGCACCCAAACATCCTCGAGCTCGTCGAGCCGGTGGAGGATACGCGCGGCGGCGGGCTCCAGTTCGCCTCCGAGGCCGTCACCACCAGCCTGTCGAACCTGCTAGCCGAGAAAGATGAGCGCGAGAGGAGCGGCCCCGGCGGCAGGGCCAGCAGGTTCGTCGTCGAGGACGCCGACGGCGTGAGGAGGAGGAGGGAGCTGGAGATTGACGAGCTCGAGATACAGAAGGGTCTGCTGCAAATTAGCAAGGCCCTGGAGTTCTTCCACGAGAACGCGGGCCTGGTGCATGGGAACCTGAGCCCGGAGGCCGTCCTCATCAACGCCAAGGTTTGTCGAAAGAGCTGCGCGCACCCCCCTCCTGCGCCAACTGCACCCCCGATGGCTCGCTAACAGCCCCGCGTCTAGTCTGATTGGAAGATAAGCGGCCTCTCCTTCTGCTCGCCGGCCGAAGGCTCTACCAAGCCCACCTCGATCCAAGCGATTAGTCTCTCCGAGGCGCTGAACAACGACCCCCGCCTACCTCCCTATGTACAGCTAAACCTCGACTACACCTCTCCGGACTTCGTCCTCGACAACAGCATCACAACCTCGGCAGACATGTTCTCCCTAGGACTGCTCTGCATCGCCCTCTACAACTCCCCTCACAAGTCCCCCTTAGAAGTCCACTCTAGCGTATCGGCCTACAAGCGCCTCTTTGCGTCATCCTCAACTATACCCTCCGCGTCAAACAAGTTCCTCTCGTCAGGGAACATACCGCGCGACCTAGCTACCCACGTACTGCCACGTCTAATCACCCGCCGTCCTGCTCAGAGGATGACGGCAAGAGAATTCCAGGAGAGCGAATACTTCGACAATATCTTGGTGTCTACGATACGCTTCCTTGACGCCTTCCCCGCGAAGACCCCGGGGGAGAAGTCGCAGTTTCTACGCGGCCTTGTCAAGGTCCTACCCAGCTTCCCCAAGTCTGTCCTCGAGAAGAAGCTTCTCCCCTCCTTGCTGGATGAGATGAAGGATAAGGATCTCATCTCGCTCTTGCTCCAAAACGTATTCAAGATTATCGACCTGCTACCCTCTGCCAAACGGGCGTTTAGCGAAAAGGTTCGGCCGGCTCTGAAAGAGACCTTTGCCGCGACCCCGCCGGCGAAGCAGGCCCAGCCGCAGGCAGTACACGAGAAGGACCCCGCCAAGGACGCAGGCTTGATGGTGGTGTTGGAACACATGGGCTCCATAGCAAAGAACTGCTCCGGAAAGGAGTTCAAGGATGGTAAGTCGGTCGTGGCCAACGCCTCTACCCCTGATAGCAGCAGTAAATTAATGTCCCGATCAGATATCCTGCCTGTCATCCTGGCGGCAATCGAGTCTCCAACCCACTCGTTGGTCGACGCCGCGCTTCGAGGCTTGCCGGTCGTTCTTCCAGTGCTAGACTTCAGCACCATAAAGAACGAGCTCTTCCCGGTCATCGCCACGGTGTTTAGCCGGACGAGCAGCTTGCAGATCAAGATCCGTGGGCTCCGGGCCTTTGTCATCTTATGCGGAGGCTCATCCGGTCCGTCCAACGATGACGGTCTAGACGGGTTCGGGGCTAGCAAGAAGACTTCTTCGTCTAGTGCGCTGGACAAGTACACCATGCAGGAGAAAATCATGCCCTTGATAAAAGCCATCAAGACAAAGGAGCCGGCCGTGATGATGGCCTCCCTCGACCTTCTCAAGGTTGTAGGAGAAGCTGTCGATATCGAGTTCGTCGCCCTCGAGGTCCTCCCCATCCTATGGAACATGGCTCTCGGCCCACTCCTTAGTCTGCAGCAGTTCCAAGCATTCATGGAGCTTATCCGGGGCCTCTCACGAAAGGTAGAGGAGGAACACGCGGCCAAGCTACAGGAGCTGTCGGGCCCATCCAACGGCGGCGGCGCAACGGCACCCAGCGACGACTTTATGTCGTTTGGAGGACTTAGCGGGACCGCCTTTGATGCGACCAACGGGGACGATGGGGGGGATGACTTCGAGGCCCTCGTCAAGGGGAGGTCCTCGTCCTCCAAGGAGACGGCCAATGCCTTCCCTAGCTGGGACGACCACCCACCCGCGGCTTCACCCAGCGCGCCTCGGGCAGGAGGCTCCCCCCAGCCCGCGGCGTTCTCGTGGTCTACTCCGGCTGCCCCGGCAGCAAAAGTGCAACAGGCTTCCACTTTCAGAGCGGTGACCCCTGATCTCTCGAGCTTCAACGCCCTCTCGCCGAGCAACACGCAGTTCTCCCAGCCCCTGCAGCCGAGTCAACCAGCGCAGTCCGCGTTCTCTCCGCCCCCGCTCGCCCAGAGCAACATTCAGACTTCGACATCTTCCATTAACTGGTCTTCCGCGTCAATGGCTTCCCCATCTACGGGATTGGCGTCGAACCCCTGGGCTTCAAGCACTACTTCCGGAGCACAGCAGCCGGCTCAGCCATCGGCCTTTGGCAACATGGGCTCTTCGATGAACAGCCTGTCCCTTAACGCACAGCGGCCGGCGATACAGCAGACGCTCTCTTCTTCGTTCTCTCTGCCTCCTCCGCCGGGGAGGTCGGGCGGGTCTAGCCTCTCGCCTCCTCCTATGGCACCGGGTAGTGTGAGCGGGAGCGCGTGGGGCACGCAATCGGGAGGGATGGGGTCAGGGATGGGGATGGGAATGGGGATGGCGAAGCAATCGCTAGCGAGCCCTACGAATACCGGAATGGGTATGGGAGGGAATCTAGGCTCAGGATCGGCGACGGGCGGCATGGGCATGGGTATGGGCATGGGAATGGGCATGGGCGCGGCGAATGCCCCGAAGTCCGGATCTGGGCTGGACAAGTACGAGAGCCTGTTATAATAATGACATCCCAAAAGGGTGTCTCGGAATGGTCCTGGGGAATTGGCTTTGGTGGGAAACATAGCGAGCTTTGTATTTGGGATGGAATAGACGATATCATGGCGAATAATCTAGACTTGCCCCGAATGATGGAAGTGATCCGGCACAACGTCTTTGTGGATCCATGAAATATGGATGGTGACCCGTCCGTCCCCTTCCCGTTCGTTTCCTTCCCCTTCCCACCCCTGTTTCTCTTTCTATTTTCCCTTCGCTAGGGCTCTCCCGATTCGTATTAGCTGCGGCGGATAGGACTCGGGGTTGAATTACAGCACCCTCGTCTCGGTATTTCAGTCATTGCTCAGCAGGGGATAGTCTCGGACCGGCAGTCCATATTCAAATTCTCGACGCCTACGATTTTGCCATCGCTGTTCTCAAGCCATTGAGCTTCTCAGAATAGTCAGTTATCTGTTGAAGGGAGAATAAAAGGAGGCGGAGGGCGCGGTCGTTTTTCGACTCACATAGATATATCGTGGACGTCTCCTCCTCATTGTCGTGCCAGCCTGGGCACTGGCAGGTGATTGAACTCTTCTCTTCGTCAAAGAGACAGTCGACACAGCTCCCCGGATAGGGCTGAGAGCCAGAATCAAAGCCGTCGAGTCTAGGGGCGAGATATTAGTTGCAGTTACGGGGAAATATGTATCTGGCCAAAGGAAAGGCGCACACAGTTGTACTTGGGAAGGGAAGGAGAGATAGGGAAAGTATCGATATCGATAAATATGTAGATGGGGAAAGGGAAACAGCCGTGATTAACTCACAGCTTGGGTTTAAGACTGCCGTCGATAGAAATAATACAGTTCCTCAAGTCGAGCTGGGCACAGGCAGAGCTCTTTTTCCCGGCACGATAGCACTTGTACAGGAGGTAAAGCGGAACATCAGTGGGTGGGAAGGTGGCATAATACCTGCAAGTCTCATTGAACATCCCTGCCCCCAAAAAGGGGGAGATGGGGGTAAGAGCCTTGGTGTTTGCGAGGGTGGTACAGTGGCTGCAAGTCTTATTGAACATCCCCGCCCCCAAAACGGGGGAGGCAGTCGCCATGAGGATGATGGGAGCAGAGATGCGCATAGTGTTACGCTATTGTATGTCTGAGGAAACGGTTGTGTCGTATTGTCTTCTTGGTAGACGTGTTTTGACGTGAGCGTTGCTTGAGAGTTTATGTTGCCCTTTGGGGGAATGATGAAGCACACGGGGAGAGAGAGGGATGGCAGAGCCCTATGGCTTAAGTAGATGTTGAGACGCCTGAGGGAAGCCGGATAATCGAGGCGAATATTTCCAAAGTGGCATATCTAGGAGGGCTGTGGGAGATGCTCAAACGGGTGTAAACGACTTCTTTGTGCTCGTGCTCACGTGGGTGCAACCGCACGCTTGGGTTATCGCCTTTCTCTTTCAAGCCGCGGAAGGGGAAGGCGGTACAAAGCAATGTGAAAGCATAAGTCGGGTCATCTGTATCGACCCGGGGAGAGGAGTGGAGCGGAAGTAGACGTGAGGTCAAAGATACGGGACCACTGAAGGAGACAGGTAGGATGGCTCCCACATGAGTAAGTTGTCTAACCCATAAAGGGAGTGTCTAATAGTGACATAATTCGATGCAACGAAAGAGTCCGAGTGCTATACTGGCGGTTCCTGTATTGAGGGTAGCTAACTCGTGGAAGGACTGAGGACAGGAGAAGCGGTTGTCCTGTACTCTGTTCCTCTGGAGGAGGAACATGGCTACCAAAATGGCCTGGATATCCAGTTCAAGAGTTTGTACAGAGAAAGAACTGGAGAAGGTCCCCTTCCATGGCAGATACCAATCTCCAAAACGGAGTAATGTAATTCCAGAATCGGGATAGAGGTCCGATGCTCTATTGGTGCCTGTGTCCAGGGAAACTCAATGAGTGTTGAGTCGTCTCTTTTGGGCGATTCGTGTAAGTCGCCGACCACTCACAGTCGAAGCAGCAAAGCTTGATTCCCCCCCACCCAGTATATAAACAAGTACAAGTTTATGTGTAGTTAATGGGAGACGGCAAGATACGAGGACCCTTGGAAGAGTTTCTATCGAGCTATGTCCCATGTGGCATTCGAGCATACAAATCTTCAGCGCCCAAGGAATTCGATTAGGTTCGAAGCTATGAGCCATGACTCTGGACCCTGACCGACTGACGTTGACAAAACTTCGATGATGAGTCATCAAATGCCGATTTTCGGACGGTGCGTGCGTTAGAGACTGAGTGCTCTCTCCTGGATGCTAGAGGAGAACCAATCAACATGAGCTACCCATTTCTGGCAATGGAGGCAGATCAAATGCGAATTGATACGTCCCGATGATCCTGGTGACTCATGTAAGCTCTATCTAGCATGAAGGAGGAGGAAATGATTGTAGATGTTTGGGGCGTATGCATGCGCGGGCAGTCGTATTATTGCCGGCTTACTTTTATCCTTGTCGTACTTTAGTAGCACATAAAATCCGGGGCCGAGTTGCCGTCCCACGCTCCGTAATCGCAGGTACATCGCCAATGTACCCAGCACCCACCAATAATGTTCACCGCGATGATGACCTTTGATACCAACGGCGTTAGTAGCGGAATAAACGCGCCGTCCGTCTGTAGCCGAATTGTTGCAACCCCATTAGCCCTGTACTCATCTCAAAAGGCGTCTGTCTCCTCGACCGCTCTTGGGGGCCCACCTTGATTATTCCAGTTTCAATATCCCAAACCCTCTGCACCCGCTGCCGATTGGATATATCTCTCGGAGCGTCCCGCTGGCCACAAGAGAGGATACGGCATCACCGCTTCTGCCCTCGATATATACTTATGAACCAGCCTTTTCTCTCCTCCAGACCGCCTCCCTCTCCATTCCCACACAATGCGCCAAGCCGCTCCATTATGGCGCGGCCTTTCGGCCTCGTTACTAGCTAGGCGGGCGGCCGTGCCGTGGCAGGCGACGAGGCTCTACAGCGCCGCTGCCGCCAGCCAGGGCGTCGACGCTTCGAAGCTGGTCATCCAGAAGACGGAGAAGCCCGCCGAGCTGAAGAAGCCTGAGGAACTCGTCTTCGGAAACACCTTCACCGGTATGCCTCGTCCCCCTCCTCCCCGCTGTCTTCCTCGCTCATATGCACCGCCCTGGACCGTCGTTACCCGCTGACCTCCAACTCCCCGCAGACCACATGCTCGCCATCGAGTGGGACAAGTCCACGGGCTGGGGCGCCCCCAAGATCACCCCTTACCAGAACCTCTCCCTCGACCCCGCCACCTGCGTCTTCCACTACGGCTTCGAGTGCTTCGAGGGCATGAAGGCCTACCGCGACTCCGCCGGCCGCATCCGCCTCTTCCGGCCCAACAAGAACATGGAGCGCCTCAACAAGTCGGCCGAGCGCATCGCCCTCCCCACCTTCGACTCGTCCACCCTCGTCGACCTCATCTCCAAGCTCGTCAGCCTGGACTCGCGCTTCATCCCGAACAAGAGGGGGTACTCGCTCTACCTGCGGCCCACCATGATCGGTACCCAGAAGACGCTGGGCATCGCCGCCCCCGGCTCCGCCATGCTCTTCGTCATCGCCTCCCCCGTTGGGCCCTACTACCCCACCGGCTTCAAGGCCGTGTCCCTCGAAGCCACCGACTACGCCGTGCGCGCGTGGCCCGGCGGTGTGGGCGACAAGAAGCTCGGCGCCAACTACGCCCCCTGCATCGTGCCCCAGCTGGCCGCCGCCAGCCGCGGGTTCCAGCAGAACCTGTGGCTCTTCGGCGAGGAGGAGTTCGTCACCGAGGTTGGCACCATGAACATGTTCGCCGCCATCAAGGACAAGGCCACCGGCCAGAATGAGCTCGTCACCGCTCCTCTTGATGGTACCATCCTCGAGGGCATCACGCGCGACTCGGTGCTGAGCCTCGCCAGGGAGAAGCTCGTGCCCGAGGGGTGGAAGGTGTCGGAGAGGAAATACACCATGCCCGAGCTGTGGGAGGCGTCGCAGGAGGGTCGCCTACTCGAGGCCTTTGGATCGGGCACGGCCGCCGTCGTCAGCCCCGTGAGGACGATTAGCTGGAAGGGGAAGCTGGTGGACTGTGGCCTGAAGGACGGCGAGGAGACGGGGCCGATTGCGCTGAAGATGAAGGAGTGGATCGAGGCGAGGCAGTATGGCGACGAGGAGCATGAGTGGAGCCACTTGGTTGAATAAGGGGTAGATTTGGTGTTGATTCTGATATCTCATAGGAGCGGAATAGACTACGTATTTGGGTACGGAACTCGGGGCTTGCTCATTGCCAAGTAATCGACCTCACTGGTGATTATTGAATCTCCAAGTCTGGCTTGATGCCGTGCTTCATGTGGGCAAGTGCACTAGTTAGTGTCTTGGCCGGTTGTGTATCTACACGTACTTATTAGAACCAACGTACCCACACGTACATGCGATCTGACTCCATTCACGGATCGGCTCGAGTAACAGGTGTGTCGGAAGGCGGTATATTCTGGCCGCAATCTATAGACATCTAAGCAACCCAAATGTCGGGCATGCAGAAAAAAAACAAAAATGAAATGCCACAATACAGTATCTCCATCCCCCTATGGACAATGTGGGCGGCGTGGTGAACGCCGTTTCGAGCCCCCCATCTCTCCGTAGAGCACTCTCTTCATGTAGCCTCCCATCCCTCTCCATATGCGCCCATCTCCATCTCTCTCCTTCTATTGGAAAGCCCGCTGTTTAGACGGGCGGGTGCCTCCCCTCCCTCGTGCTCGTGTACTCGTCGACGGGGAGGACGTGTTCGGGGTGGGGGTCCGGAATGATGCCCTCGGCTTCTAACCTCCTGCGAGCCTCCTCGAGGGCCCAGGTGTCGAGACTAAAAGGGGCAATTAGAATCCATTCAGACAACCAGATCAAAATGCCTCATCTCAAGACCACCACGGACGTCCGGCTCCCAAAGCCCCCCAACATCCAACTGGCAAACCGCCGGATCTTCCACGTAAATTCCATGAACGAGGACTAAGAGGAAGAAAACTCACGAAGTGTCGGGCTTGAAGGCCAACGCCACCGCCAAAAGGATGCAGCTCGGGATGAAGACGTAGAGCATGCCGAACTCCCAGCCTTCCTTCTCCACCTTCTCGCCGGGCTTTACGCCCCAGAGCCATCCGGTCGGGGGCTCATAGGGGGAACCGTGGTGGTCACCGCCAGTCCTGCGCAGCGTCGTCGAGAAGGGTCGGGCGACGCGGGGGGTCTGGAGGGTGAGGGCGCGGGAGGCGCGGAGGGCTATCGTGGGGCGGATGAGCGGCATTGTGACCTCCTTTCTGGGATCTGTTCCGTCTAGGGAGTTGAATTGGCAGGATTGAGGGGCGATTGGCCGGTTTGCTGGGATCCCCGTGGCGTCGCGGTCGTGGTGGTCGTGGTCGTAGCGTGGTCGGGGGTTTGTGAGGTTGGACATCGAGTGAGCAAACCAGTTGACTTGCGAATAGTGGGTCCTGGGAAGGGAGGCGAAACACGTGATATACCACGTGACTGACCATACCTGTTACCAGACCACCCCTCCCAGCTCAGGTCAGTCATTGGACCCTCCATGATGGGTTAGAAGTCACGAGTCACGGCAGGGGTTCAAGACATTTCATGAATACCGAATGCAAGTACGTCGATCTGCCAAGGCATTACCCGCATGCCCATGCTCGTATGACCACTTACAAAAAAAGGTGAGGGTGGGCGAGAATGTTTCCAACGGCCGCTACAGCTACTAAGACAAATAGCCATTAGCATTGGAAAAGGGCATACAAGGATATCACCAATTTGCCTCGAGAAACTGCGGGTATTAATAGTTTTGAGATTGGGACAATAATCTTTCTTCCTCAACTTATCACAGTTTTGGACCGAGGTCTCGCTTCATGCCTCTGGATTGGCGGTTATCTCAGGCGAGATGCCTCAATTATTCTATATTTCATTTCCACTTCCATCCTTTAGACTCAACTTCGGTCGTTACCTGACCTATCTCGTATAATGTTGAGTAAGCACGCTCGTTCACGGAGCGACTTCGTTCCAAAGACCGGCAACGGCAACGACAACGGCAACAGCACCAGCACCAGCACCGGCACTAACACCATCACCATCACCAACTCGAACTCGAACTCGAACTCGAACGGCAACAACACCGGAACCAACACGGGTGGTCCCTCGGCCAAGCCCTCCTCCTCCTTCCCCACCCATCGGAGTGCCCAGCCGTCTGGCTCCGGGCGGCGGGCAACAGTCACCGGCGCCCCCCATTGTAAGATCAGTTGGGATCTCCCCGATAATGATGGCTCCGCTCCGCTGTCTAGGCTGGACACCATCCTCAAGGAATCAACGAATATAAACCTGGAACTCATCGCCCATCTACTCGCGGAGGACCACTTGGATACAGAGACCTACGGAGTCGCCGAGTCAAGGGACGGCTTCTTCGATGCCTTCTTCCTCAAGCCGCCGCGAATCGATTACTCGGAGCTCGTGAAGAGTATCGAGCCTACGCTCCCTGATTCCTTCCGCACCGGGGGTTCGTTCTCGCCAAAGAGAATGCTCATGAAGCAGTGGGATGGGATCAAGGCCGTGACTGTGGATATCTTCAAGACGAGGTCGGGTCTTCTGCTCCTCAAGTCTTTCACCGCATTCTACATCGCTTACATCCTATGTCTCATCCCACCTGTGCGGGAGTGGCTTGGTCGGTACAGCTACATAATGGTCGTGTCGACCATCGTTAACCACCCCGGCCGCACGGTCGGGTCCCAGCTCGACGGTGCGATCCTGACCATCATTGGCACCGCCGCCGGTCTGGGCTGGGGCTCTGTTGGCTTGCTGCTGTCGACCTCGACAAGCGATGCCCGGACGGGATATGCCGCCGTCTTGGCATTGTTCCTTGCTCTCTTTATGGCCTTCGTCGCATTCATAAGGTCATTCTTTTTCAGATCGTATCAGCTCGTCCTCTGCGGCGGCGTGGCCATTACCTATACATGCCTCGCTGACATTGATGGACATGTGGTCAAGTGGGACAAGATCTATGCTTATGCCATCCCGTGGATGCTTGGACAAGCCATAGCTTTCGTCGTCTGCGTCGTCTTGTTCCCAGACGCTGGGGCACGACCTCTAGCCGAGGAGTTCCACAGAGCCTTTGGTGTCCTTTTGGTTTGTCCCCCCAGGTATCCCCGACCTTATCGCCATCCAAGTCGGACTCTAACTTCAAGCAGGACGGACTAGCTGTCCCACGACCGAGGGGATATGAAATGCGCCAGCAACTTGCTCAGACATTCTTTGACTTGTCGACGGCTTGCCGAGATATGAGGCTTGACATTACGGTTTCTCGCTTCCGAACCGATGATGTCGCAGAGCTTCGAAACCTCATGCAGGGTGTCGTCCGCGGCCTTTTGTCGATGAAGCTGGACAATGAACTCTTCGAGAACCTCCTCCACAGCCGGCCCACAACCGCCCGGAGTTATTTGTCTGCCATTAGTGAATGGAGCGT
The DNA here is from genome assembly GCA_900312665.1 of Cephalotrichum gorgonifer. Taxonomy (NCBI): domain Eukaryota; kingdom Fungi; phylum Ascomycota; class Sordariomycetes; order Microascales; family Microascaceae; genus Cephalotrichum; species Cephalotrichum gorgonifer. Next base: position 1,374,231 of record ONZQ02000011.1, on the reverse strand, counting down.
AGAGGGACGTGGTGGGAGCCGGCCTGGTACTCTGGCCGGGGGCAGTCGTCCTCCGTCCCTATCATACGACGACTCCTTTAGGAAAGGGGTACGTGTCCTACAAGGGCCAACTCAAGAGTTAGTCGCTGCCATGGTTGACGGCCTAAGGGCTTGCGATGCGGTGTTTATGGACATCTCGGGCCATAGATCATCTCTAGGGCCTCCCAAAGACGTCTCCTCGGATATAGAATCCGCCGAGGCAAAGATAGCGGCAGCCGCGAAGAAGTTCGACGACGCCGAGACAGCTCTCTCGGGGTCCCAGGAGGTGCGGGGGTATAACCCGGAAATCATGAGACTGCTCGGCCTTGCTAGGTCCGTCCGTATGACTTCGGGCCCTATAAACAAGCTCATGACCGGGATGCGCGCGATTCAGGCGCGGTCGCATCATATTCGCGTGGAGCTACCCTCTAACGATCTTTGGAAGTCCCTGACTCGAACGAATGCCCAGGTTAGACACGATAGGGGATCAGTCACGCCGAGTTAGTTTTCCCCTTCCCTGGCTCTTCTTGCTCTCAAAGAGACCGCTGACTGACTCGATGTGTATGCAGCCTCATACAACCAGACCTTTGCGAAGATCTCCGAGCTGATTAATAAGATCAAGGCGCGGGAGCACCTTCCCATCTCCCAGAACGGCTTCATGGGCGATTCAGACCGCGATGATTCCGTCTCGGGTGTACCCGGCGTTGTTGACCCCTCGCAGAGGCCGGATTCCCTGCGACACAGGACGTGGAGGACTCTCCACTTCCTGCAGGGTTTCGAAGGCAAATATGCTCTCAGAGTCGTCGTCGTGACTGGCCTACTATCGGCCCCAGGATACGTGCGGAATTCGAGGGCATGGTGGAATCAATATGATGCGTGGTGGGCTGTCTGCATGGCCTGGATCATGAGCCATACTATGTAAGTCGAGTTACGCCATTCTGAGTGCGACAGGAAGTGAGCTAATCGTGACAAGGGTCGGCGGGAGTCTCGTAGATCTCTTCGTCAGATCGTTGTGTGTGGTGCTCGGTGCTCTCTGGAGCGGCTTCTCGTTCAGCGCGGGACACGGGAATCCCTTCGTTATGGCGGTCTTTGCGCTGCTGTACATGCTTCCCATGATGTACCGCTTCACCAGGAGTTCCCATGCCGTAAGTGTTTCCCACTATGCAGGACTGCCTCGTGTTCCTCAATAACTAAGTCATCGGTGTGCAGCGATCCGGACTCGCGGGTTGTCTATCCTTTACCGTCACATCCCTCGGCCTGGTGACTTCTGGCGGCGCCTCCCCCCCCGCCGCCGTCCGGGGACTCTCGTTCCTCGTCGGTATCGTGGCCGCCACCATGGTCAGCTGGCTCTTGTGGCCCTTTGTCGCTCGCCATCAGCTCCGTAAATCTGTCTCCGCTATGCTCTTCTTCCAGAGCGTGGTCTACCGAGGTATGTCACTCTACCACTTCTTCCCCCATCTACGCACCCCCCCCCTTTTCTTTTCCCCCAAGTCACGCATACTCGGAGACCCCCCCCTAATAATCCGTAGACATGGTCGCAAAGTACGTCTATTATGAACACTCCAAACCGCCAAGCAAGAGCGACGTCGAACAGTCCGAGATTCTCGAATCCGGCCTCCGCGAGGGCTTTATCCGCATGCGCCAGCTCCTCCACCTTACCCGCCACGAGCTCCGCCTCCGCGCCCCTTTCGACCCCATTCCCTACCTCGCCCTTATCGACGCATGCGAGGCCTTCTTCGACGACCTCGTCACCGTCAGGCAGGCCGCGCTATTTTACCGGCCCGGGTTCGCGAGGATTGGCGAGGCGGCGCGGATGGTTCTGGGCCACAGGCGGGACGCCGTTGCGGTCATGCTCACGAACTTGTATGTTCTCTCAGGGGCGTTGAGGGCGGGCGTAAAGGTTCCAGTGAGTGTTTTTTTTCTTTTCGTTTTCTCCCTTCCTCGTCTATTCGATCAAACCCAGCCTCTACTTTCTTTTCTGTCCTCTTGTTTCTTTGCAGCCTTTTTTCTCTGGCTTTGTGACGTGCGTGATACGTGCTGACGAGTTCCCCTCCTTCACAAAAGCGCTACCTCCCCAGCGCGGCTGTATCGCGGAAGCGCCTCCTCGACAAGATGAACGAGGTCGAGGCTGACCTTCCCGAGTCCCACGACCCGGAGACCAAGACGCTGGAGAAGTGGGCCCTTGTGTACATGTACTCGTACAACGAGAGCCTGACGCGGTGCGTAGCGCACCTGGAGGCGATGGAGAGGTGGACCAAGTTGATTCTTGGCGAGAACGGGTAAGTTATACCATACCGCCTTTTCATATTGGTCGTCCTTAAGGGGGAATGGGGAATGGGGAATGGGGGCTAATTGCGTCTTAGGTTCACGGAGGAGTTCCAAGACGACTCGTCTGATGATGAGGACGAGTACAAGTGAAAGGGAGTGATGGATGCCGTCACGATACTTCTTCGCTTATACCATCTGAGATGACCGGAGTCTAGACGAAGACCCGGCGAACTGCAGATCATTTTATAGGAGGAACCTGGAAACTTAAGCGGATGTCATTCTTCATGATTTATACCTGATAACACCCAGAATAATACAAGACTATGTAGACAAACACCATCAATGCAATCCATTCTCGCTTCCCTCCTTCCATACCCATGAAAACGCTCATCCAATAACTACTCCTCCCTCTCTTCTCCCAGCCCGCGATGTGCACTCTCCGTCCCCTTCCGTCACCGACATCTAATGTGCAAACCGTCCACCCGTCAGTTCATTAAGGACATCCCTTCCCACAAGCATCTTCTTCAACACCATCCCCTCAGCCATCCCCGCCCTTCTCGGCCCCGCATTCTCCTTATCTAGCTCCCCCTCGACGCCCAGCCCCCCGCCGCCCCCGGCCCCGAACAACTTCCTCCTCGCCACCCCGGGGCTCCTCATCCCCCCCTTCTTCCCCGGCGAAGTCGTTGCCTTCAGGGGTGACAGGGCCTTCAGCGGCGTCTTCCCAGGCGACAGCCACTGGCTCTGCGAGGGCCCCTCCTCGAAGTAGTGCCCCGCCAGCGCGTCGGGCGGCAGGTCCGCCACCCACCGCCTCTCGACCATCAGCTCCACGAACCTCCCGACCATCTCCGCCGGGTTGGCCCCGAGCGTGTCCTTGCTGCCCACCACGAGCAGCTTCGTCTTGGCCCGCGTGAACGCGACGTTTATCCTCCGCCAGTCCCGCAGCAGGTCCCCTATGCTCCCTGCCTCGTTGCACCGCACGAGCGAGAGGACGACGACCTCCTTGTCGCGCCCCTGGAACCGGTCCGCCGTGTGCATCTCCACCCCCGTGTGTCGGAGGGAGTGCTTCAGCAGGGAGAGCTGCGAGCGGTAGTGCGTCATCACGCCGATCTCCGAGGCCGGCACGCCCGTCGTCAGGAGGGCGTCGACCAGCTGCGTGATGATCTGGGCCTCGGCGGGGTTGACGATGCGGTTGCCCTTCGCCTCTTCGCGGACGCGCGGGAAGAGCGTGTCGGTGTTTAGGAATCGGACGCGGGCCTCGGGGGAGAGCGCCTGGCGGAGCCAGCAGCTGCGCCCCCCCGTGCAGACGGATCGCGGGGCGTCACTCCTCGCCAGCGTTGTGGCGTCATAGTGCCTCTGCTTGAGTGCCGCCATGTCGGGGATCTCGAGGCTTCGGGTCCGCAATTCTTCCGTGCCGCACCGGAGCCTGCCGCCGTAGATGAGTGTATTGCTGAGCGTCATGACGTCCTCGCACATGCGGTACTGGTGCTCGAGGTTTACGACGCTGTCAGGGTGCGTCTCTGACAGAAGCTTGAAGAGCGACACGTCCAGCCCACCTTCGCGGGCCTTCTCGTTTTGGACGAGTGGTGGCAGTTGGTTGTGGTCGCCCACGAGGACGAAGGTCCGGGCCATGCGGATGGGACCGAGGCAAATAGGGAGAGTGATTTGAGACGCCTCGTCGACAATGCAGTAGTCGAAAGTTCGCTCGTTGAATAGGGGGTGGTTGATGCCGAGACAAGTCGTCGCCACGACAGGTGAATCGAGCCACGCCTCCTTGATCTGCTCGAAAGATGACATGGGATGCCCCGCGAGGGTAGTGAATTCCTGCACCTCCGGGTGGACCTTGGCGGGGGCTCCAAGGCGTAGAATGCTCATCTTGTCCGCCTTAAGCTTAAGCAGAATGTTGTCCACGGCCGTATGCGTGTACGACGTCAGGAGCACACTCTTTCCCTGTTGTGTAAGTGCGCGTATAAGGTGTGCTATGGTGGTCGTCTTGCCCGTCCCCGGCATGCCCAGCACGAGCGCATAATCCTGCGCACTCATCACCTTTTCTACAGCGCGCTTTTGATCGATATTGAGGCTATCATGTCCCGTAGTTTCGTACTGCGTCGCGGCTGCCTTGAACGTGGGAGGCTCAAGGTCCACAACGAGGCGGCGGATGGATTGCGCACCGAAGACACCGTCAGCCATTATCTGGACAAGATTGTTTCGGACCGTAGCCATGCCGTTGCTGAACTCATCCTTGTCAATCCGGTATCGAATCGGTGGCGCGGTGTCGGCGGTGTCGGAGGGCCTCTGCCGCCCTACCTCCATAATCCCGGCGAAGACCTGATTGTTGACCTCGTCGAAGCCCGGCTGGCGGATGCGCGTATTATGCAGCCGTCGGTCAACTGCGACGGTGATCCGATGTTTTCGGACTGCTGTCACGTAACCCAGGCCGAGGGCGAAATGGCCCTTCTCGTCCGAGACGACGATGGGCTCGCCAACAACGAGCTGTGACTCGAGGAACGAGAAGCCTGGTGCTGGCGAGTGCTTGACAAACGAATACTGAAACCTATTAATCTTTGAGGTATCCGATTCTCCCAAGACTTGGTCGATAACGACATCCCCAAAGCACCGACCGAGCTTCTCGCGAGCCTCGCTCATCATGGTCCAGAGCTCGCGCTTGAACTTCTGCGTCTCCTTCTCTTCCATGGTCAGGAGGTTCTCCCATTTGAGGAAGAATTCGCTATGCTTCGGCGTGAGGTGCCGGACAACTTCGTTGAACTTCTCCCCCATGCCACTGGTCTCTCCATCGCCGTTGTCGGCGAGACGGTGGTAGATGAAGCATGAGGTCTTGGCGTAGCATCTTCCACACAAATTCTGCCTCTTCATCATCGGCGGTAGTTGGACGCTCCGCTCGCGGATATAGGCAGCCAGTCGGTTGCGCTGCATTATCATATGGCGGAGCTCCTGGCGCACGGTTGGGATTCGCATCGTGAGTGAGTTCTCCATATAGTAGAGGATGCCGGAGGCCACGTCGATGTCATATCGGTCGGAGAGGAGGAGGTTGTATAGTGCCGTTTGGGCTGTGTGATGTGAATTTGCGTGCTTCCCGGTCTTTACTTCGAACGGAACAGTCAGAGTTTGCGACTGGTTCCCATCCTTGATCGTGACCTGAACAGTAGCGTCGATATTCCCTTTCAGGCCGTACATGGGTGACCACACGTGCTCCTCGACGTCGAGTAGCTTGCTGATGCACATGTTCACCTTCTTATCCTTCCGGTCCTGGACGACGGCCGCCGGCTTCATACGCAAATTATGTCAGTTGTATGATCTTCAAGTGGCGAAAGGGAGACGAGACGTACCTTGGGTTCCGCAGAGACGAAAGCCGTAGCCCACCCCCTGAGTCCATCCATCTTCGATTCAAGGTGCGCCCTTGCCTGCTCCATTCCGACCTTGATGGTGTAGAGGTCCTCCACATGCTTCTCCGTGGTGGTTTTGATGACTTTCGTTAGGAACAACGGATCCCATCGCATGGCCGCCAAGGCCTCCTGGAAGATCTCGTGGAGCAAGGTCCCGTACACAAGAGGCGGTGTTGGGTCGCTTGTTGCCTTGACACGGTCCTGAAGCACGGCTCGGCGCATACAGCCAAACGAATCTGCCACGACAGTGGCAGATATGAGCTGGTCCGGATGGAGGATTAGCATGTTGTGGGTGTCGTCAATAACGCACTGCCCGTTGCCGTCAAAGTCCCCGATGATATGGACCCATGAGTTCGCATGTGCTTCGGTATCGTACCAGTCTCCCCTGAGCAAGACCACCCGAACCTTTTTCGTCATGTCGGCCTCCAAGGCGAGCATCTGGAGAGTATCAGTTAGTGTTATCGGAACTCAAGATCGACCAATCCAGGTGCGGGAACTTGCCTTTTCTGGTAGTGGCCTGCCATGGCCGTCGATATATTCGCCCTCAACAACGGCGGTGATTAGATACCGCTGGATGGCCCGGGAATTTTGACTCCGCTGTCGATCGATCTTAGCAAACGCTCAAACGAGACCTTCCGACCGATTGTGGTGACGTACAGGGATGGATCCGGAAACGTTCGATGGTCTCAGGGTAGACTGAGGCTTCGCAGGTTGCGAAGCAACGGCCTGGGTCGCGGCTAACTCCACTGCATCCCAATCCGCATCATCTCCGAAATCGTCGTCGAGTAGGTCGTCCTCAATGGTGGGCTCAGCTGTTGTCGCTTGTACCTTTGTGGTAGGGAGGTTATTCCTCGTGGAGTCCAGTGGCCTAGGGACCGAGGAGTTCATGGGAACGACTTGGTCCGCCAGTTCCATCAGAGTATCATCGTCAAGATCATCATCATCAAGTCCATAGTCATCCTCGGAGGGGACGACCTGTGCTGGCGATATTGCTTTGTGAGGGGGGTAGCTAGTCTTGCGGGGGGACTTCCGGGGTGATTGCCTCGACCGTCGCTGTTCTGGCGGCTTCACCGCGTCCGCTGTTGGTTGAGCGGCAGTAGTTGCTCCGCGGGCACCACCGCACGACATAACGGGGGCTGACCCGATTTGCGCGTCGATGGCCATAAACGTGTCGTCGTCGAAATCATCATCTTCGTAGTCAGATTCGCCTAGGCCGGAGATATTCGCTACCTCCGGAGCCGCCTCAAGCCCCTTCGGACGGGGGGGAGAAGACGGAGGGCTCGACCCCTTTCGCTTTTTGGGCGAAGGGGATTCGGCGGGAAGCCTCTGGCGGACGTGTCCCGAGTTCTCTTTCTTCGAAAGTGGACTTGGCTCCTGGCTCCCCTGTGGTTCCTGCATACTCGAGGTTACGGAGTCCAGGAGCGAAGTCACCAAAGAATGCTTGGACGGGACACGCACCCTTGTCTCTGTCGGCGCATCTTCCTCCACCTCTATCTTCCGTCGTTTGTTGAAATGCAGGCGTGTCGAGGCAACGGCCTTTCGTAACGCGGACTCCTTCTGTGGCGTCACACCGAGGTTACCGACCGCCGGCCGCGGGGAAGAGGTGGGGAAGAGGCCATTGAGACCAAGGCCGGAGGTATCCTGAGCATCCGATTCACCAACAACACCTAGCGTATAGCGGTCCCAAAGATCCAGCGTCGGGTCGGGGTGAGGAGACTTCAGGGCCTGCGCCAGCTTTTTGATGTTGATGACGGGCGAATTTGCCTTACCCATCGGTGACGATGTCGGGGATGAGCTCCGCGCCCGCTTCCTCCCCTTCTTCCGTCGAGCAAGGCCTAGCAGGTGAGGATACGCTGACTCCCGGTCGTCTTGCATAGCCGCCCACATGAGCCTATCATCCGGAGACACATTTCTATCATCCTCCTCGGCGCGGCCGCCAGACTCCCCTGGCCGTAGCCAGTCTTGCTTGGAAACGGGTGTTGCGCTGGGTAGCTTCGTCCAATCTGCCCTGGCCGCATCCTCCTTCTCTACCGCTGTCGCCGCAACGGGCCCGGCCTCGGTGGCTACATTCTCTTTGTCCGATTCGCCGGCTATCGTCGCTTCGGGTTGCGGTTTGGGGGTTTTCGGCTTGAACTTGAGTTTCTCGAGCTTCTTTCTCGTCGCCGAGGAGATAGTCGACGGAGTTCTATCTAGTTTAGGTCGGACGGGCGTGCTGTATGATCTCTGCCAGGGTCCCCTCTGGAAGCCGCCGTATCTATATCAGCACTCTGCCAAGTGCTTGGACATGGTCAAGAAAGGAAAAGCTGGCTGTTGGAGTGGCATACCTTAGGATTCCCAGCTATGGGGGGATTCTGACCGGCCTGGGACATGCTGCACTTGTCGCAGTTGGTCGTTAGAAACGATTTAGACGCGCTGCTATCTGCACATTGGGCTGGATTTGGCAGTGTTGAGATTCAATCTCGGGCTATGGAGTATGTATCGTAGTCTAAGGAGCCTGCTAGCTACAGTGCCGAGTGCTGTGGGGCCAAGAAAGGCAACAGGGTGCCCAGGTAACATGGGTTGTTCGTTCAATGTAAGTCGCGGGGTTGGAAAAAGACGCGACGAGAGACGCGTTCCGTGTAAAGCTTGGTTTTGCTTACATGTATTGATGGTAGGCGCCGACGTATTGCCGGGAAGCTAGCTTTAGGCCCATCTAACGGCCTGGGTCACCCAATTAGCCATACTGTGGCGGTGGCTAGGGCACCTGGTCAGAGCTTTGTCAATTGGATCGCCCCATTGCCACCACCCCATCGTCATCGTCATCATCGAGCTATCATGCAACATCCGAGGTCTCCCTCCCTTGGCCTTGTTTTACCACGGTTCCTCACCCCCCTCCACACATAACCCGAGGACAAGTAAACCGGGTACAAAGACGAATTCAGCCAATTCAACCCCCCCCTTCATTCCCATTCTATGTGAAGGTGCAACACTTCTTTTAAAAGCTTCAAGCATCGGCCCAAAACCACCTCCATTTACTCAAACTGCAAACATGTTGACCGACACATCCGACGACTGGGCGGACGGATCCTCGCCGGGAGACTCCCACGCCATCACTCCCGAGCGCGTCCAGTCCGTGCTCGACGCCCGCGGCCACCACCCCTTCTTCTTCCACTCCCTCGCCTACTCCGACCCCGCCTCGATGCACCGCATGATAATCACCAGAAACCTCCAGAGCTTCCAGTCCAAGGTCCTCCGCCACCGCCCCCTCACCGACCAGGAGGTCGAGGCCCTGACGGACCACTGGAGCCCCTCCGCGAACGTCGCCCTCTCGGCGCGGCCCAGCGTAATCGCCCTCTCCTTGTTCCTCGCCTGGAGGGGCCGGGCGAGGTTCAGGTTCCCCTTCTGGCAGCCCAAGTGGGAGACGACCTCCCCGGATGTCTTCCCGTCGCTGAAATACCAGATCCTAAACGGAGCCGCGGCGCGGATTGCGTGGCATACGAGCCGGCTGGCGGTGTACGCTGCGGTCTGCAACTGGCTGGTCCCGCCCGTCTTCCTTTCGTACGCCGGGGTGAGGGCCGCCGTGGGGATCTCTTCGGATCCGAGGTTGAAGGACGCTGTCAAGGAGTCTGTGAAGGATATTGAGGCGCAGAGGAGGATTAACCACTTGCACAGGACAGGGAGGGCGCCCGCGCAGCTACCGACCGAGGGACAGACTGCGCGGACGGGGGAGAACAGCCCCGCGACATCTAGGACCGTGGGCTGGCAGACGGAGCAGGAGGAAGCCTCGCCGCAGAGCACCAGGTCCCAGGCCGATGATTCCCAGAGCTGGGGTATCCCCCAAGGAGATGCCGTAAAGACCAGTCTCCCTCGGACGTACGGAACCCCCGGTTCCCAGCGCCAAGCCCCATCACCCCCATCTATCAGAGAATCCGACTCCTGGGCGACCGACGATCCTGTTTTCGACGAGATAGACGACGCCTCCCCTGTGGCACCCGCCGCCCGAGCGGCCGAGACCCGGAGGCAGCCGCAACCCCGTCGCCCACCTCCTGCTCAGTCGGACGACGGCGTGTCCGCATGGGAACGCTTGCGGGAGAATGCCCAGGCGAGACAGAACGACGATACGAAGCGGTGAAGAACCAAGTATATAGCAATTGGTAGTCCGCATCTCCACCATTCATCCATCTTGTACAAGAGAGAAAAAGCGCCCGAGAGGCACATCATTACGGCTGAGCTGTAGGAGCGGCTAGTCGAGGGCTGCTCCCGCTCCATCTGTGCTCCAAAGGCTTCATATTTTGCACCTGGACACAATCTGTATTTTATACTAAGATAAACAAATAAACTTTGCTACGTCAATGCACATAAGGTCACCTCAGATCGCAATTTGCTCCTATCCAGAACATCAACCTGACCGACCATACTGACACTAGTTATATACTCTTCTTTATTGTTTGTTACATATGTTTACAGCAGGAACCCCGGACACACCTCAAGTCTCCTGTCTACGGATAATACAACACACATCAAGCCGGACAAGTACGGCATAAAGCAAGCTACCTAACTATACGAGCGAAAGAACAAAGCAGGAACAAAGCAGGAACAAAGTTTCCATAGCCACCAAGTCTCCCGAGCGCTATGGGGTCGTCGCTTCTATCTGTTTAGTAACAGTGGCGCTGACCACTTAGCCCCATATGACCACCTAAAGCACTGCCCGCTCGAAACAACACCCCTCCCAAATTATTGCTACCGAAATGTTCCCACTACGCCGTCTTTTCAAACCTCCACCTTCTCTGCGTCGCCCTCTTTCGCGCCGTCTGAAACGACTGGCGCCGGGCTATCCAGTTCAGGGGGAGGCAGGTCACCCAGGCGGTCAACCTCCAGAACGTCCTCCAAGGGTTCGACTGCCGGCACGACGGGTTTTGCCGTCACGTCGTCAGTCGACACCACTTCGGAGGTGGCGGCCTCCACGGCCTCCTCTTCCTGCGAGACCTCGTTTGGCGACTCGGCGTTCAGGGGATTCGACTTTGACGAGTCTTGAGGCTCGTCACTGGAGGACGGGGTCGGCGCATCTACTCCGGGACTCTCCGATTTGGGCGACGCATCCGGTGCGGCGTCGGGCTTGGGGGCGTCCTTCGGGGCTTCCTCACTGTCAGCGTCCTTGACGGAGAGGTTGCTGTCCTCCGGATCGATGCTCCAGATCACATGCGTGACAGAGAACGACAGACTCGGCGCCTCCGGCTTCGTTGTGTCAGCGGCAGCGGCAACCGGGGGGGCAGGACTCCTCGCCGGCGCCCTCCTCTGCGGGCCACGGGCCCTCCCCTTCCTAGCGTCCGAGAGAGGCTTCTTAGGCGCCTCCACCTCGTCCTCACCAACGGGTGACCGCTGCTCCTCCTTCTTCGGCGGTAGAGGCCCCAGCTGGAGACGCTTGTTCAGATCCGACATGAAGCCGGCCTGAAGAGCGGCGATCTTACCGCCTACCGGCTTGGTCGGAATAACAGGTTTCGCCTTGGGAACAGGCGCATCCCTCGACTCGGACGACACCGACCCGCTCTTGACCGGACGAGCTGGGACCTGAGGCTTCGGCTTGTCTGAAACGACGGGTTTCGGCCGGGCCTCATCACTGGGAGTCGTCTTGGGCTTCGGCCGCTCGGGTACTGCCGGCTTCTCCTTGCTCCGAGTGGGACGGAGAGGAACATCCGGTGGTTCTATTGGGGACTCGGGGACTTGGGCTGAGGAGACCGTCGTTTGGTAGTGGTGACTCTCGGGCGCGTCTTCCCACACGTCACGGCTGGGGAAGCGTCGCTGCGACGGAGGGCGCGGCTGCGTTCCCTCCGCAGCGACGACGACCGGCTGCAACGGTAGCCACGAGGACCCCTTTGCGTCACCCCTTGGCACGAAGTTTTTGGTTCTCTGGGCCTCCCTCTCGGCAAGTTCTTCCTGGTGCTTTGCAAACGCCTGGGCGGGGGTAGGGATGGATCGGTCGGGCACGGCCCGCGAGGGCTCGGTCTCGCCAGCATCAGTAGTCACTTCCGCCGTGTAATGTGCGCTGCTCGGGGCGTCTTCCCAGATGTCCTTGCTGGGGAACCGAAGCGGGGCTGAAGCCCTGTCAATCGAGGGCGATGGCAGTGGTTCGGCCTCCTGTCCTTCCTCACTGAAAAGAGGCTCATACTCTTTGACGTCCTCAAGCGGCGTGATGTCAAACTCAGGGACTTGTCCGACGTGAGCACTGGCCGAGCGGCTGGAATGTCTACTAGTCGGCCTACTCGCCGGCCCCTCGTGCTCTACCGGCACCTCCGGAGAAGGCTCGACAGCCGCGTGTAGCTCGAAGCGAGGGGGATAATTGGCGACTTCATCGTCTGCAAGAATTGGGGCATGGTCCCGCTCCTCAGTGGTCGAATCGTCACGGCGGTCATCCACGTGAATCGTATCTTCGTCTTGGGTCTCCTTGCCACCCTGCTGCTTACTGGCCGCCAGGGACTCTCCGCTGAGATGGGACTTGGCGGTCGCTCTACCGGAGCTAGGGGATGCGACTCGGGACGCATACTCATCGTGAGCCTTGTAGCCGATGTCTTCGCTGGGGGTACCTTGGTAATTTGACGTGCCTTCCAACCTGTTAGTAGGGTAAAACTAAACGAGGGCCTGTTCGGGTGCACGTACCAAGGCCAGAGCCATGACTCGCCGTCTCGCGGATGACCTGATTGAGCTCATTCTTGCTCATGGCAAAATCATTCTGACGGTCATGGTAGCGACGGGTAAGCTCCTTTTGAAGCTCATCCGGGTGCTTGTCGTAATACGCCTTCTCGAGCTTGTCTGAGGAAATGTGACCATGGCCACGAAGACCGTAACTCCCAGGGGGGCAGTCCGCGGTCTGGCCGCTCAAACTTCGCTGGTGATGCTTTTTTCCCTTCTCGGCCTTGGGCGAGAGCGACTGAGGAGCCGGGGAGGGGGCCTGGACGTCGCCGGCATCCCGGTACATGGGAACGCGCTGGCCGATCTCCGGGGAGGCATTTACCTCGTCGACGTCGCGGCCGTCCTCGCTAGAGAGAAGGCTCGTACTCGACTTCTTGTGGGTGCCGGGGGCCGACGGCGACTCGGTGCCGAGGCCAAACGACGCAGCCTTCGCCGAGTCAATGTGGGTGACGGCAGCGACGCGCTGCTTCGCACTTTGCACGGGAAGCGACGGCTTGGGTGCGTGCAGTTTCATATCGCCGCCGACAGTGCGGGTCTGCTCGGGGCGCTCCGGCTCCTGCAGCTCTTCGACGGCAGCGGCGTATTCGGCGCCTTCCTCGCCGAGGGAGGGCATGGAGACGCTACCGGGGCGGTCAGGGTGGTGCTCGTGGTGCTCGCTCGAGAACTTGTCCACGTCCTCGCCGGGGCTGAAGCGGTCGATCTTGGGGTTCTTGGGGAACCCCCCGCTCAGGGGCGAGGGGGCGAAGCGGTCTTCGGATATCTTCCGCTCGAGGTGTCGCGAAGGGCGAGGAGGGATCTTGGGCGGAGCTTTGGCATCATTGCTCCCCTTCTCCTGGCTCTTCGAGGGCCGGGGAGGTATCGAGGGGGGTTGAGACATCGTGGTAGCCATACTGCCGGCTGCGGCTGAACCCGAACTCAAAACAAATCGATGATGTGGTAAAACACAAGTAAAGCTGGATGGGCTTGGGGTGCTCGTGGAGCTAGTTCAATGTTGTGGAATGGGCACGGGTGCCGCGTTTGCTTTGTACAATGCTAAGGTCGAGGAATGAGATAAGAAACTTGAGAAGGTTAGCCGGCAATGCGGACAATTTAGACACAGGGAATTGCGGTGAGCAGCGGGCGTCGTCGGTCGACGAAAGGGGTGGTTGAAAGATGCAATTGGTGAGGATGGATCATACTCTGTTCGCTTGTACGTACAGATTAGACCGTATCGTCAAGATAAGCGATAAAGAGTAACGCAAGCTGATAAGCTTCGGATTGCCATGTGCTTGGGCCGTCTTGGGGGGGAAAAGCAAGGGTAAGGGGAGGGAGCGCCTTCTTGACGGATATAGCCTGGGACGGGACAGGGACAAAGCAATACTTGGATCAATGAGGATAATTGGTGTGATGAATGACGACACTTACCTCTGGCCCGAGTGGGTTATTGTGGCATTTACTCCGAACAAGCAGAGTAGCGTGAGAGCCAATGTCTAGCCTGGTTTAGTGCTGAATTACACTTCGTGTCGGCGAGGGGCAACCGCCTCGACTTATACTCCATCGCTCTTGACTCCTGAGCTGAGTTGGAGGGGCGCTCTGACTACGTACCGGTACCAGTTACTATGCATTATGCGTCGTGACGCACCCTCACCTAGAGTATCACGTACATGAAGCTTAGGCCACACATGCTGATTCCATAGGTACTTGTACTCGTACCCGTATTTGGATGTATCAATTGAGGTCACGGACTATTAGATACATTGAGCGCACCTTGCCCCGATAGGTGTTTCGTGTCCGGCCCTGACTGACGCTGATGTTGGCAATCGCCGGAGTCAGCGGCTGGACCTTCATTAAATGCCGCCCTGTCCCAATTGGGTGCTTGCGCGTCCAGTGAGTGCGTGCTGAAGTATTGAATGTATCACCAGTTTTTTTATGGATGCATCCTGACAATACCTTGTCCCTTATTCGTTGAAGGACAGGGGGCACGGTACGGGGAAACATCGGCTTGGCCGTCTTCCTATCCGATGTCACCCGCTGTCTTCGGCTGCGGCTCCCTCTGTAGACCTGAGAGACGGACGAGCTCTGTTTCTGAGACGAGCTGCACCTTCTTCTTGCATGACTTCGATGCACTTGAACTTGCGCGAGCCCCAGCATTACTGATCTCCAATCGCAGCAGTCCGATATTATTACCGCTCATGCAAGGAATGTAGGATCGCCCTGTGAAGTACACGAGTAATGCACAAGTACACTACAAAAGAAGCCTTGGGGGAAAAGCTGGACGCCCTGCGTGACCTGCCCCGCATCAGAGCCCACCCAGTCATAGTCCCCACTCCGCCCCTGTGCGACGGACAGCCCGCCAACCAGGGCGAGCTGTGGCGCAAAAGTGGGCGTCTTCGAATGGCTCCCAGCTATCAGGTTCGACAAGCCCATCCGAAGCTGTCAAGTCATGGGGACTGACAACGCAACCTGTATCTCCACTTCTGCAGGAAGGCCATGGCGTCTCCGATGAGTGGAGATGTACCTGCTCGTGGTACGGTCCCGTGCCCGGAATGCATCTATTTTGAGGTGGTCACGATATTCCAAAGAGATTTTCTACTGCAGGTTTACTGTGGTGTCCTTGTCAACGGCAGGCACTTGCGGGAAAGGGGAATGGTGGCGAACATGCATACCGCCGTATCGAGGTCGACTCTACTAACAGTGCTCGTAGAATAAAAAAGAGGAGGCAATGATGAATTCATAACACAGACTAGTGAAGTCCCCCCTATCCCAACCCTTACATCTAAAGCAATAATAGCATTGACTTAGAAACCAAGAAGAATGCGAGTCACCCTCGATCTCGATCTCGATCTCGATCTCGATCACTCTTCCCTTCCGCCCTAGAACTAATAGAGACCAATTCAAAGGACCGGACGCCAAAAAAATCCATATCCCTAGCTGACTGATGCGAGTTCGTTTACTTTTCGTCGTTGACATCTGAAGAATACACCCCAAAGAGTGTAATACGCCCACCGAACTCTTTCCTGGGCGTACTGAGTCGCCTCGAGCTCATACATGGAGGCCCTCACGTACACGATATCCACTGAATGATCCGCAAGAACCCAACTTCTCTGCGAATACCATGGCTTCCATCTCCTTTCGCGTAACTCTCCTCGGTCGGGTGGTTTCGGCCCCCCGTGAGGGACACCGCGAATAAGACCAGCTACCGCCTCATCATACTATCATCTGCGCAACCCCCTGGCCGCCGAGCGTCTTGCTACCCACGAAGGCCTGTCCCTTGATGCCCGCGAGGGCGTAAAAGAGCGCTGCAATGATGAGGACGACAGCGCCGGCGATCAGGCTGGTGGGTCTCCCGATGATGCTGAGGAATTGTACGGTGCCCATGACGGCGTACGCGAGGGCGCGGGTATAGTTGGTCGAGATCTTGCGGATCGCGGCATCGAAGGTGGCGGACGTGGGGCAAATTCGGAGCAGCAGGGGTATCTCGATAAAGACGATGACGAAGGCGGATACACTAGAAGGGCGCATGCGAGAGTCAGCATTGTGCGATCTATGGAGATGGGGAGAGGAAGGGGCCGGTACGAACAAAGCGAGAGCACAGAAGATGATGATCACGACGTTAAACGTGAAGATGTTGGCGATTCCTAGCGCGAACAATAGGATCATAGCCAGAATCCCGGTCCTACCGACAGCTTGTTAGTATGCGAGTCCCGCGTTTCCGGCCTTCCGCGACCAGGCATCGACGAGTCTAGAGGTACGAATCATGTGTAAAAGCCGTCGAAGGTGCATCCGAGCAGTATGCGGCATCATCGTTCTCGATCGCAGGAAGGAGTCTTCGCCAGCGGGGGGACGAAAGTGAAGTATTCATCACCGGTTCTTACCATTGACCGTAGATACCTAAGGGCAAAGATGGTTAGCACGCCGACGCCACCGACCAGCTGCTTACAGCTCTCGATACCGAAGCCAGGCTTAAGGACGTACTGAAATTCCTCGTCGCGAATTCCTCCTTGAGAGTCATCTTGGGCGGTCGGGTTGGCGATGGATACCCAACAGAGTGGTGGCAGTTTCAGGAGACTTCGAGCTCGGATCGGGGGGTATTCGTCCCACGGCAGCTCAGTGTATCGTTAATCGAAGGGGCGGGAGTGCGGCTTCGTCGGCAAGGCGGGTGTAATGTGGGAGGCGGCGCCTAGCTTATGATATCCGAATTTACGTCGTGTATGTCGCTGGTGGTTGAGGCGTTGTGTGTGTTTTATGGGGATGGCGATGGTGAGGTGATGTTCGTTGCTGGGGATGGCTGAGGTGGTCGATGAGGACGTCGCAAAGTGGTACGTAGCCACTTTCTCGTTGTGGACCCCGAGATGCGAGGCTGGTGAAATAAGTGGGGTTTTTATACCCCTGTCAAATGTACACTATACAAAGGTTCTAGCAAATTCCATGGCCGGTTTGCACGGATTGATGGTTTAGGTATAGGTCCTGGATACCTGTCAGCCAAGTTCAATTAGCCAAGAGTCTCCGGCTCGACTTTGTAATTCATCCTTCCCCCCCCCAACAAAGAAACGCTCCAGGAATGATTCCCTCTGTAAGGACATACCTGGAATCCGGACTTGGCAGTATCGATGAACAGTTCGATGCAACGCAAGCCAGACCTAATCTCTTTCACCCTTTTTTTGTCGAGCGGGAACGCTGTTAGCCCGTTTTAGAGTGTCCGTCTTCGTTCGGGCTCTTGGCGCAGATGGTGGAAGTTCCCGGGGGGCGTTTTGAACCTATTTCCCACTCTTTCTTCTTTCGAAACAAGTTTCAGATAGTACACGAGCGAGTGTTTGGATCTCGTAAGGTGATGCGCCGTTGATCAGTTCTCGAAGGCCTTTGCCCGAACTCACCCCTCTTTTTATCATTTTCCACCAGGACCGGCGCTGGAGAAGCTGACGACGACAGTGTTACGAATGACCCCAGGCAGCCAGATTTGGGAGCAATGTGTGGCTGTGGTGCCTCTGGGGATGGCGTTCATACGAGCACAAGTGCTAAGACTGAACTGAGTGTGGACCGGGCCGAAGTATGATAACATTTGCCATTATAATCGAGATAATACTCGTCCGGATATGATTAAACGCTCGCGGCCCCATCCGTTGGCCTCGCCGGTTTGCATCGGCGGTCGGATTTCGAGGTCCGCTAAGCGCACTCGCGCGCTCTAGTTCCAAGGGAGTGGGGAGAGAGACACCCGACAACGGAGCAGCCAGAGGGGGCCTGCGGAGATGACCTGCGGAGAAGCTTCTCATCGGCTTTCTATAAGTACACCTAGACAACGTGTTGAAGCTGCCATACTCCTGCTTCTTGTCTACCGCGTTCTTATAATTGCATTCTCATAAAACCAAGGGGAAAAATCACAGGGAAGCTGAGGTTGCCAACCTTTTTCTTTTCTGAATTTCTGTTTAAATACAAGGAAGCCTGTTGCCCATCATGTCGACCCTGACAGTGTTAACCAACGACCAAGTTAAATCCGTGCTGGATAACTTGACTCTAGAACAGTTTCACGGCTTCCAGGCCGCTCTAACCAAGGCGCTCCACGAGTATTCCACAGACGCGGAGGCCGGCGGGAATGGAGCCTATTACCAGCCGCCACGGATCCACTACAGCAACCCCAAGACGGGTGCGACTTCGCTCTTCATGCCGTCAATCGGTCCAACTGGCATGGGAGTTAAGGGTACGCCATTTTTTTTGATTCTCTTCTTCAGTGGGAGGGGTCATTTACCCCGGCCCCCAAGTAGATCGTGCTGCTGACCTATCGGATCTGCAGTCGTGACGCTCAGCACCCCCGCAAAAGACGGGGAGAAAGCCGGGGACGAGCCGCGGCCCGTTATCCGACCCACCGGCGCCGTAACGGTCTTCGCGCCCGACGGGAGCCCCAAGGGCTTCCTGCACGCCGGGGCCCTGACGGCCTTCCGCACGGCCCTCGCGACGTCGTGCCTGACCCGGCTACGGAGCCGCGTCGAGAACGTCGTGGTCTTCGGCGCCGGGAAGCAGGCCTACTGGCACCTGCGGCAGGCCCTGCTGCTGAAGGGAGCTACAATCCGGAACGTCACCGCTATCAACCGCAGCCGGAAGAGCGCCGCGGATATGATTGACAGCCTGGCCAAGATCTCGCCGGACGTGAAGTCTCGCGAGGGCTGGACATCTACGGATATGGAGGTCTTGGCTCCGGGCGACGAGGACTACGACTCCCGCACGGCGCAGAGCCTGTTGGGCGCCGACGTGATCATCTGCTGCACCCCCTCGACGGTGGACCTTTTCAGCGGCGACCTTCTTACCTCTGAGGA
Source organism: Cephalotrichum gorgonifer (assembly GCA_900312665.1). NCBI lineage: Eukaryota > Fungi > Ascomycota > Sordariomycetes > Microascales > Microascaceae > Cephalotrichum > Cephalotrichum gorgonifer. Next base: position 1,355,591 of record ONZQ02000011.1, on the reverse strand, counting down.
GGGGAGGAAGAAGACGAGGCTGATCGCGGCGGTGGGTAGCTACACCCCCCACATGCGAGAGCTACCAGAGAAACTCCTACTCCAGGCGACGGGCGCGACTCCGGGCGACCCCGTGAACTGGGGTTCTATCGTCGCGGACACGATCCATGGTGTTATTACCGAAGCTGGGGAGATCATACAGGCGAATATCCCGGCGAGCCAACTTATCGAGTAAGTTTTGTTTCTTGTATTGTGGCCCTGTCCAAATCCATGTGCACCCAGGCTTACAGAGAGACCAGATTCGGTGAAATGGTGACGCTCCACGACCCCGCCAGCGAGACGAAGGGTGGAGAGGCAAGGGCGCGATGGCTGGCGGAGGGTAATGTCGTTTTTAAGTGCGTGGGACTTGGGTTGATGGATCTCGTGGCTAGCACGCACCTGATAGATCTTACTGCCGAGCTGGGACTGGGCACCCAAATTGAGGGATTCGACTCGGTGGATACGGCATGATCGATTACTGAGCATGTATCGCTTTTGCTTCGTGTCCATTATCTGGGGACCCCGCAAATAATGAAAATAAAACGCCGGTAGCATGGAGTAACCCACACTCGCTCGCCCTTTCACGAGGTGGCGTGGCGGCCATTCATGTTGTGACTCGGGCAGTCGCAAAGTACAAGCAAGACTCCCGGATTTGCATGTGAACGGAGGGATGTGGGGTAGCTACCTAGCTTCTGAAATTCTTGGCGCCGAGCTTCGGTCCTTTACCCCAAATCCGGCGGTCCAAAAGTTGCCTCGGCAGCTCGTAGCACTTGCTAGTATTATGCCCGCTGACATCAGCGCCACGACCATTCCACACCACCCCCCGGCGCATCTGCTCCTCGGTCTCGCACTGCTCCCCCTCGCCGGCTGATGCTCACTCTACCTTGAATTACCAAACATCCGAGGTAACTTTTAAACTCGTCAGCTAGCTTCTTAAGAGAGAAACCTCGTCTCCTTTTCTTTCCCCATTACTCAAACTACCTACCTCACTTCATCCGGAAAGTCCACGATACCTCGATCTCTTTACCAGTTTTACAACATCACCCTCACGCCCACCCACACTACTCGTACCTACCCTCTCTTCGACAAGCTCTGATAATTCACAAAATGGGCGGTAAGTCGACGAGTGCCACGTTTTGCTCCCCAAAGAATACTGGATCTAACATGTCCTCCTCCCAGCTATGGACAGGTTGTCGCAGATCTCCAGCCAGCTTACTGGCAAGTCGAGCCCCGCCGGCCGGGAGAAGATCCTCCAGAAGAACCCCGACGATGTACGAGCCCCATATACCCCCGTTGTCTTCCCTCATGGGTCTTCGCCTTACCCCAGTTCCCAGTTCTAACCACCGTCCCTCACTAGGTCGTCGTAACCGCGTGCTGCAGGACCGCCTTCACCAAGGGTGGCAGGGGAGGTTTCAAGGACACCGCCGCGGCGGACCTCGTTGTCGGCGTCCTCTCTGCCATCATCGCCCGTTCCGGGATCGACCCCTCCAATATTGAGGATATCGCGGTCGGAACGGTCCTCGCCCCTGGCGGTGGCGCGACGGAGATGCGCGCCGCCAGCTTGGCTGCCGGCATTCCTGACACGGCGGCCGTGCGTTCTCTGAACAGGCAGTGCTCCTCCGGCCTGCAGGCTTGTGTTGATATCGCCAACCAGATCAAGGCTGGCATGATCGAGGTTGGCATTGGTGCTGGTGTCGAGAGTATGAGCACGCAATACGGGTGAGTTGCCCTCCTCCCTCTTCTCTAGGCACATGTTTTGCTCTGAATTCTACTTTACTAACCTGGCACCCCCCTCGCGTAGCCCGGCTGCCGTAACGGAATTCTCCCCCCTTCTTGAGAACCACAAGGAGGCGGCAAACTGCAAGGTCCCCATGGGTGTCCTCTCCGAGGCCATGGCGAAGGATCTCGGTATCACCCGCCAGTCACAAGACGCCTTCGCTGCCAACTCGTACGCCAAGGCCACCAAGGCTCAGGAGCAAGGCCTATTTGACGAGGAGATTGTCCCTCTCAAGGTTAAGTGGGAGGACCCGAAGACCGGTGAGGTCAAGGAGATCGTCGTCGCCAAGGACGACGGCGTCCGGGCTGGCGTGACTCCCGAGTCGCTCGGCAAGATGAAGGGGGCGTTCGCCAAGGATGGAACCATCCACGCCGGGAACGCCAGCCAGATCTCTGACGGTGCCGCGGCCGTGCTTCTCATGAAGCGTTCTACGGCCGAGAGGCTCGGCCAGACCATCATCGGCAAGTTCGTCTGCGCCTCGATCGCCGGTGTCGCTCCCCTTCTCATGGGCCAGGGCCCCTGGAAGGCCATCCCTAAGGCTCTCGACCTCGCCGGAATCGGCAGGGACGATGTGGACATCTACGAGATCAACGAGGCTTTCGCCAGCCAGTGCCTCTGGTGTGCTAACGAGTTGGGCATCCCCATGGAGAAGATCAACCCCAAGGGCGGAGCCATCGCCTTCGGGCACCCCCTTGGGTGCACCGGCGCCAGGCAGGTATCGACTCTGCTCTACGAGCTGAAGAGGACGGGCAAGAAGGTCGGCAACACGTCGATGTGCATTGGTACCGGAATGGGCATGAGTGCTGTGTGGGTTGCCGAGTAGACGGGCGGGCGGACCAGGGTTTTGTTTCCGGAGTTTGATGCCAGAATATGGTATCCTCGTACAAACATTGTAAATTAGACTGATGAATCAAACATGATTGTAAACATGACCTCCCGGACCAAACTGGGTGTGTAATTACAGTGTTCACCTCTTCTGGCGCCGTCGGCTTGAACGGGACTTTGGAGTGTGTACTTGTACCACAATACAACAATCCGTCAGCAGTGTAGCAACATTGACTCCACCCCTACAAGCCAAACTTCTCCCAGGAACGCAGTCAAGACAGACCCATTACATCGTTCCCCAATATCACCACTACTGCCCATCTTTCCTCGTCAAATTGGCCCCGGTAGTTATGGCAGCTCACACAGGCGTGGGGGACCAATGCATGTGAAAGAGTAGATGACATCACGTGCGGAGCTTTCCCCACCAGAATGTTGGCTTCAGGCAAAACAATAGGCCACCGGAAAATTGTGGAGGTGGGGGACAGAATTGTGGAGGGGACGACCTCTAAGAGAGAGCTGGCTCCATGAGTTTCCAAGCTTGTCTACTCCGTACCTCCCATCCGCATTCCAACCCAACCACTCCTTCTTTTGAACCTCCACCCCCGGAAGCTTGCCAACGGTTACAGTCCAGTCTCGATTCCCAGTATCAGCAGCCATGGCGTCCCTCGCGATCTCTGACCTTGTCGACCTCGACCAGAGGAGCCTTTACAGTATGTAGCGGCGGTGTGGTGCTCCTTCCGGCCTCATATAGCCGGCGAGGACGGGAGCTTTGAGAGGGATAGCTGCTGACAACATTTCAAGTATCGGCTTTCTCGATCATGTTCAACCCGCTCTTCTGGAAGTAAGTTGCCGTTCCCTGCCTGACCGACGCAGCGCTGCGGGCCACAACCCATTGCCAACAAATTGCTAACTCACCTGCCACAGCATCGTCGCCAGACAAGGTTCGCCCTGATCCTCTCCGATTCCCCCTCGACATCCCCCAGTATCTAACACCAGACCCACAGAGTACCGCACCAGGATCCTGACCCGCATTTTCGCCGGAAACTCGAGGGCCGCGTGCTACTTCCTCGCCGCCACTATCTTCTCCCTCGGCCTCGTCCGCGACTACGTCTACAAGTCCGCCCTTGCCGACCAGCCCGCCCACCCCGCCCTCGACACCCCGGCCGTCAAGCTCGTCTCCTACGCCCTCTTTGCCGCCGGTAACACTCTCGTCCTCTCCTCCACCTGGGCCCTCGGCATCACCGGCACCTTCCTCGGCGACTACTGTGGAATCCTCATGGACGAGATGGTGACCGGCTTCCCCTTCAACATCACCGACGCCCCCATGTACTACGGGTCCACCATGAGCTTCCTGGCTGTTGCGCTCTACTTCGCGAAGCCGGCGGGCCTGCTCCTCACGGCGTGGGTGTTGGTCGTGTACCTCATCGCTCTGAGCTACGAGAACCCCTTCACCTCTGGCATTTATGCCGAGAGGGAGAAGGAACGGGCCGCGACGAAGAAGAGGAGCAAGAAGGCGCAGTAAGCTGCCCCTTCACTGACGTCAAGGATTCGAAGTCGGATTCGACCTGCAGACGGAGGAGGGAGGTGAGACGATATCTTCTCTGTCAAGAAGTGGTAATATTGGGGTGGTTTCTACGGCGGGTAGTTACACCGGTGTGTCGGTAGGGCGATTTCGGGCGGCACTGGGCACCCAGGAGCTGGATCTTCTCAAGCTTCGACCCAGCTGCTTTCGCTTCAGAATGTCTGAGGGATTTACTATGAGAGCAGAGGCGGGACTTCAACAGCTCCAAATGCATGGGATTTAATTGGTGTATGTATATAAAAGGCAGGGCGACATAGGCAACTCGGCTCGGTGTTTTGCTGCGGCTTTCAATTCAACAGCGGATATCTAAGATAATGCTAAAGTGCATCGGCACCGATGATAATGGTTCGGACCGGACCGTGCCTCCCCTCCAGTACAATGGGACAACCTGGGACGGCTTGGGGATCGTCCTGTATTATCCCCAAATCAGTTGGAAGCCTCATCTCGTGGGCCTCGCCCGCCAGCACTGGGCGTCATACCTACCCCAGGCTTTACCATTGGTCTTCGCGTTCCACCACTCGTGAGAGCTTCATTCCCAGTATTTGACTTAACTGAGAAGGAAGGCACGCCTTCGAAATCGCCAGTTCGAATTCATCTCCCGAGTATTCACTTACTTCAATTCCCCTTATCCCCTTCGTGTGGGCTTCCTTCCTAGCTTCTGGCACATTTGGGAAGGCACACCACCGGAATCACGAAGTTGAATTCACTTTCGAACTTCACTTCTCGCAAGTCACCTCTGGGCCTTCCCTCCTTCCCAAGCCGAGGCCTCCCTACCCTTACCTTCCTTTATTTCACTCGGAAACATTCACTCTCTTCGTCCCTCCTGCCCTCTTATGAGGCCACTGCGCCCGACCTGCCTTCCCCCTTCGTCAGCCCCGGCCTCTACTTCACTTCGGCACATTTACTTTTCTCTTGGTACCTTCCTAGTATTCACTTTTCTTACTACACCTTCCCATTTTCAATTCCTCCAGTCCTCAAAGAAAGGTACGTATCTCTCCCCGAAAAAACTATATAATGAGCCTTTCCCCCCCAACTTCAAACCCAACCTTCTTCTCTTCTTCTCTTCTTCGTCATGCCCACTCTTCTTCATCACTCTCACCCATCTTAAACACCCTCACTTTTTCTAATTATCTTTACCCTTTAATTACTCTTGTCCTTCTTAATCAACCTCACCCTCTCTCCAGTACTATCATTACTATGACTCGACGGCAATTTAAAGATAAGACGTTGTCACCCACATAGCTTTGTAGAATAGGTAGAAATTGGGGATACATTTATAACGGGGCACACGTCAAAGAGGGCGGGCCTGTAGCAAGTCCCCAGGAAGGGTGATCAAAGGTCCTGTCCTCGAGGCTACTGAAAATGGACCTGCCTCGATCCTTCTACTTCACTACGATTGGATTTAAGAATGAATATATGAGACAGGTTATATTAAATGAGTTGGGAGCAGACATTTCCCTCCGGGGAGCGCAATCACATCGAAGTTTCAACATTGGACTCAGCGACGGAGGATCAAATGCAAGGAGGCTACAAGAGTTCTCCCTACCGAGACCAGCGTTACGAGGTGATCTTGCAAGAAAAGGCATCTTCACTCACGGTTATAAACTATGAATCACCAGCGCGAGTGGGAGTCAAGATGGGCCTGCCTCGATCCTTCTGCTTGTCTACTATTAGGTCTAGCGTTAGATATATGAGGCAGATTGTATTGAGAGAGTTAGTAGCAGGCATTCCCTCAGGAGAAGCGCAATGCGCCCAGCCCACTCACACCGATAACTATTCAGTGTGGAATCATTTCCGCCACCCCGACATGGATGAAAAAGCAGCACGCCTCAGTGAGTATACATTTCATTCCCAACCAATTGGAGTATGTTGCTAAACAATTCTTAGGTGTGTATAGGCAGCGCTTGGCGAAGTTATTGAGAACACTCCTACTCTGAACCAGATTCAGCAAGCTGCCAGACCTATCACAGATAAGATCCAACAAGCTGCCGAGCTCATCACCACCATTACATTACATGGTGAAAATGACGACTTCGTATAAAGGGACGAAGAATTTTATCTGCTATCTCCGTCATGAACGGGAGCGCCGCCCCCGCCTGATTCCAGCTTGTACGGCTGCTATAATTCAAGGCCCCCCCTGGGTGCGAACTGCGGGGGCCGCCGTCTCATCATACGGATATATCATCACTCTCAGGTGCTGGCCATATTCCGTTTACTCAAGGACCTGAGTGCCATGGTAGAACCAGGCCAGGAGTGAGTGGAGCAGGGCGGAGAATTGGAAGCTTTGGAACCCGCTAGCAGGTCGGTTCCTCCCCTGCCTGGGTAGCCCGGCAACAGAGGGGATAGAACAAATCCATCCCAACAATTGCCAAGCCCTGTATCACCTCAGGCATACTTTCAGGATGCCGATTTCTAGGGCCTGAGGGAGGTTGCTATGGGCCGGATTACCTGGGCTGAGCACGAGAATGGCGGCGTGCCTATCATCACGTCCACTGAGATCAAGGGCATACTTGATCAAGGGCATATTCGCAAAAGCCTTGAACAAGGGGGCCGACTTTCTCATCTCGACCCCGAAATTGGTTCTCCCCTCCGCCGGATACCATGGAGATACTGTTAGGGGTTTCGGGAGGTTAATTCGAGTTCCGATCCCAGGTTTCCTTAACCAAGCAGGGAAGGTCACCCACCCCACTTCTCCCTCATCATTTTCTCTTCATGTTAGGACTTGAGGCTCTCTTAGTGAGGAAATGTCATGGAACATCTTCATTCTTGCTTTCCCTACGAGTTAGACGCTGCCTTTCCCATTCGAAATCCCCAACACCGCGACATCATGAGAAGATAGTGAGATTCTATTTGGAGGTTTGACCACAGTTACCTCACTCAAGAAGAGCGCAAGCGCAGTAATTCTGCATACCCCCTAGAACTATCGACGTGTTTTTCAATATCAGTTCTCCCATCCTTATAGTTCTGGGATGGAACCCTCTTTGACACTGTATCACAGGAGTTCTACCCTAACGAGCCATTCACCTAAGCCCCGTGGTAACCCCAGCGGGCGTAGAGATGGTTGGGGTGATAGCACTAGCGGCATCGGGTTGTAGATTCGGTTGTCCGAACACCAAATTAAAATCATCCTCCTGGTTAAATTCGAACGCCGAATACCGCAGATCACGGTCGAGAATTGGCGAGAGACAACACCACCTCTGCGCCCCGACCGCCCCGGCCCGAACCGCTGTAGGTTTGCCAGTTTCCCATACTGTTTGCTCTTTGTGGGCCCGCGTATCCATGCATCCTGATCCAGGTATTTTACTCTGGTACGCTTGTTACCTAGCGAAGTACCACTCTGACATCACGATATACTTCCGATCCCGGAGTAGTACCATTACGACACATCTCGAACTATCCTTGCACGGAGAGATGGATCCTACGACGATATCTAGCCTGCCTACAGAGGTCATTGAGATGATCTGCAAGGAGCTCTGCGGCCACTGCTCACTCGGGTATGGCAACCCTACGTGCACCCCAAAGGCGCTGTACGCCCCTATGTGCCCTTCCAAGAGCAACGTCGCCCGACAGGGGTCCATATGGATTGGCTGGAATGATGAACGAAGCACTATAGAGGGCGAACTCGGCGACTCTGACCAGTCGGACTACATCGAGCCCGAATCCGACGAGAAGCAGCCCGCCGAAGTATCCTGCGGTTGGACATCGAGCCCTTCCTATTTGAGCAGGACACGTGCGGGCCCAGTATTTATTACATCCTGTACAGGAACACCTCCCCATTGATCTGGATCTTAAGTCAATGCTATGCAGAAGGTTGTATCATTGGATCCGCTCTTGAATCGTTATTGGATGGAGGGCATAGCTGCCTTTGAGCCACTCGAAAAGCTTCCAAACGACGTCGCATCAGGTTTCGCTGGTTAAGGAAGGGCTCTATCGGAATGTACGACGGATCGCCACAGAATAACCTCCTCAGAAAGACCTTACGGGGTTTCCATACTAGGAACGGTGGCGCCGGCCCGTAGCGCTTCGACAGCGGCCGTCTTATACTGGACGGGGAAGTTATTGAAATTGTCCATGACAGCATGTCAGACATCCCAAGCATGGAGATACTGCAACTCCAGTGGGACTTGTTGAAGAGGACGGGTCTGAGAGACTAGTGCACTGTATATAGATGATACCATTAGCTATATATATCAGGCTCCTTGACCACGAACGTTCTATCTTTCACATTATATGTGCAGCATCATAACCACGCCGGCCGAGAACTCCACCTCACGCGATTTGCATTGGCACTCCTACCCTGATTAAAGATTTCGTCCTCTCAGGCCACGCCCGCGACATACTAGGAACAGAAGACGGAGAAACCCGCCGGGTTGAAGTAACTTTATGAGCGGACGTGAGGGACGGCTTTCCTTCTACACCCCAGAATGACTTGGGACCGAATTCCGAGTCAACGATGCGAAGAGTGGGAGGACTTTTTCTGCGCTCTCCAACCACCGATGTGGGCAATATATAAACCAAAGCCATCCAGGCCAAAGTCAACTTTGCACCTCGTTTCACCGTTCTTGACCTTGGTTGTGGAATCGGTTCCCTGCTTGAAAAACCTACACAAACCGGCCCTGTTAGCCAGCACTACGGCAAGTCGGCTCTCGTAGCATGCCAAATCATCGCAAACAACGCATGATCCGTCGCAGGTAGAAAGAGTACTCATCACAACCAGCAAGTAACTACCCACCCCCATTAAGTTGCGGACACGGCTAACTTGTTATCTTTCCAGGAGCGTGCTGTTGAAATTGGGGTGGAAAATAATGGAGATGCCGACTAGAAGGTGGTGCTGGACTTCGTCCATTTATTTCATCATCTGTACGGGCAAGAAGCCCGAGCAAGAATACTGTAACGAACAAGCGATAGTAAGTCAAGCGAAGAAGTGCTAGACTCTCCGTACGCCACCGTTGTCAGCGCCGTGGCCTCACGATCCCATGGAGGTACATCCACCTCCGGCACACCAAAAGTCGACACGCCTCCCACTACTCCCTCGTCGCATGGGACCAAAGGCATCCTGTTCCGTGGAAAGGGGCGAGCACGTGGTCCCCACCGGTGAGATGGCAGAGCCTACACCCTGAGCCCCCTTACCAACCCGCTTCCACGTTGCCCCTGGTTCTTGGCCTGATGTTGCAGGTCACCTCGACGTGGTTGAGAGGTTCAATAACAGCATCCTCAAAGAACCTCGCCAAGGTGCGGAAAGAAAGCGACCCCAAGGCGACCTTTGCCACAGAAGTTCTTACACTAACCCGCCGACAAACTGCTCCGACATGGCGTTCCCTACGCTGTCGAGGACTCCGACCATGATACGCATCGCGAGTCTCACGTATAAGTGGGGCCGAAAAGAGGGGAGAAAGGTGTTTGTGGCAGTAGATATCCCCTGGGCACAGCACTGAGTACCAAACCCGCCACTAATGATACCGTTCAAAGACTGGTTGCTCCTGTATTATACAGACTGACCATGGCCGGACGGCAGGCAATGATATGTATTGCAGGCAGTTCCTGGCCAACAATAGGAGCAAGGTAGCTCGTGGGTAGCGAGAGGCAGGAAACGCACCCAGGTGCATTGAAATCGAGAGTCCTATTTTACATTATGTAAGGGACACGCCCTAGTTTGTGGGTTCTCTATCTCGCTGACCCGACCTCCCTCGGATCTGAGAGAGATGTACAAGGCGCTCAAGGGTGCCAACCCTTATTATAGTTGGGAAAACGTCATAGCCTACATCGGGGGAAGGGTAAAGAGTGCTGATACCCTAGCAGCGACTATGAACTAAGGGACATGTTACCTGGAGAGAGCTTACTCTGCCAGAATGGATCGGATCCAGGATACCTTGAACCATTCACATCGCCAGACTCCGACTCCGCGCACGGGGGTGGGCAGCTCGCGACGCGAGCCCCGACCATACTAGCTGAAGCATAGGCAGAAGACGAAGTCAATCCCCTAAAGACAACTACCGAATGCCTTCAATCCGAGGTTGTCAAGGCAAATAAGATCCGCAAAACGGCCGAGAGCACACTAGGCAGCCTCAATATTCTTACGTTCCTCTTTGGGATCCGAACAGCTGTATGTTTACCACTCTCCCTTTACAATCTGCCCTTGTGAGCCCGCACATCCTTGCATCGTTGGGCCACAGCTAACTGTATGTGTGGACAGGCGATGCCCCCTTCCGCGGCAATGATGCAGGCTTGAATGGCCCGGGCAGAGTCGTTTGTCCCAACCCAGGTCTTCATATCGCGGCCCCGCCCACCTACACGGTCATGTGGGCGCTATATCCAGCTTGCGGCGGATTTAAGAGTCAAGGAGGAGTGGCGATGTACCTTGTGTATCGCCAGATGTTCCCACAACGCCTGCGATGGCGGGCGTAAACTTGGTACGAGGGACTGGACAAGGAAGTGAAGGGAGATTGGTCCAAGACCGAGAAAGCCTGGGTCCATCCAGATCTGGATCAGCCCAGCCTGATAGCTGGAGGGGGGGGGGCCTGCCGATGCCTACACGGGCACGGTCTTTACGACGCTCGTCCAGCTGTTGCCTAGATTCGAGCGCCTGACCCTTTATTTCGATAACACCCCGTCATCTGAAGATGTCTTGGTCTTCTGGGACATGGAGGGCCCGGGCCTCGGGCGCGTCGAGATGTGGTATCCCTACTCCATGCTTCTGGAGGTTCCCCCAGTTGGATCGGGTGCTTTGGCTGTGGAGATCCAGTGCACACCTATCCTGACTGTCCCAACTGCCATTCAACTCACTCATTTACTGGGAATCTAGTCCTACATAAGTAGTAAATCTAGAATGCTAAAAGGCCACAGGGGCAAAACTACGCCCGGGTCCTTGATCCCCTTGGTGATTTAGATACTATAAGTAGTAAATAGGGCTTGGTATAGGTCTGTGATGGGGGTGGTCTGTGGTCGCTAACTTGGGTAGGCCAGACTAGGACTTATGGTTTTGTGTCATCGGGAAGAGGGGGGCAAAGTCTTGCTACAAGCCGACTGGCGTGTCCCGTGGCACAGCCATTGCGGTGGACAACCGGTTCCGAGCTTAGAGGGCGGCCGCGAATGCCCAAACATATGAGGTGAGTGTGCACCGAGGCCTCGGAGCACCTTTTTCTCGTTACAATTCAAAACTATATTTCCGCAAGGAGGCTAAATCCTCTAACCATGAATCTCAGATTAGTATCCCTTAGATTCCTTAGTCTTTAGTAGAGATGGTTCAATATGATATCTCCTAGGCCAGTTGTTTTGAGATGTCCCTACACATCGCTGCAATGATTAGAGACATGGGTATATGTGAGTGAGATATGGGAGAATTCCAAGTCAAGATACTTCGGAGCATGGACGCGATACGTGAGCCGGTCGCTTTCGTTAACGCTACTGCTCAAGAACCGGTGGGCAAGACTACAGTCAAATCCCAAGGGTTGCCCTATACCACTTTGCCCACTTCACCCACAAGGCTAGTTCGGAACTCCCCTCTTCTACTTTTTAAGCTAGAGGCCGTCGGGGTCCGATCTTCGAGCTCGTTTGATCCCACATTGTTGTTGATAGTCGAACTCCATCGATCACTATTACAAGAGGAAATATTGTTGCGAACAGAGGTTTGTTCTACAAGCCAGCACAACGGTGTATAGACGACATGAAGGGGCCCATGGTGGGACAGAGGGAAGTTGGACCGAAAGGGCAGTACAATTGTGTGGTGCTCAGTCCTCTTACCACACACTCCGCGCACCACCATGCCTGTCAGAATCTTCCCGAGTTTGGGCCATGCATGGTTTAGCCGGGATGTCTTTCTTGCTACCCCCAAATACCTCAGGCATATTGGGGGCTTAATAGCCGCTACATCGAGGGATCCAAAGACGGTCTAACTTCCGAAAATTCTCGCGAGGAACGCGATTGCCTATGATAAACTCAGCGCATGCTGAGGAAGATATGATCGGAGTCTCAGCTAGGGAAACTAGTGGGTACCAGGGATTATGAACATCATCTGGCATCGCTGTGCTTCTCACATGCGAAACTTGAAACTTTCACGGAACGGACCCACGGTACAGGAGAGCTAGATCTATCTTCTCCCCGAAAGCTTTCAAAGACACACCGCCCCGAAGGCACTGGACACCCCCACTCGCCCTACCAAGAGCAACATCGCCTGACAAGGATCCATGTCCCTATATCACCTATATCTGACGCCCGGGTATCTTGGGGCTATCGCCAAACCCATCCTGTACCACCTGTTTCACGAAGGAGCCTGGGCTGATGGCACGAAGCTCATCTTCCTTCAGAACCTCATGAGTGACAGACACTTGACTAGGCATGTCTACTAGTTATCTGTAGCTCAGATATTCGTTCAGACCTCGGACCGACCCTCCCGACGACAAATGGTGATACATATGCAGTTGGAAGTAGCTACCGGATGCCTACGCTATTTTTTTTGATGAATGAGCACCACTATATGGTGAGCTCTTCACCGGTACATTCCGGCCGTGTTCTATCGTCACGCCAGGTGCAGTATACGATGTGAGCCTCCAAGCACAACCTGTACCGCCTCAGGGGAGCATCATTTGTGGTGGGAAATATCTTCTTCGTCGCGAAGTCCCATAACGAGCTCTCTTGTATATAATTCCCAGCAGTCTGGCTAGCAGTAAGAGATTTTACACAGTCTGGGAACCGGAACAACGGAGGCTGATGGCTCGACACCGCTGGAAGAACTTTGGATAAGAAACTTACTCATCGGTATTCAGCCCTCTCGCAATGCGAATGTCCCGCTTCCTGGGGAATAGGCGATGGCGGTCCGGCTCAATGCATTCGCCGTTGGGAGGCGCGTTGCGGGATTCCATGTATTGTCACACGCGTTCACAGGATGGGATCTGGGGAACCAACCAGAAAAAAGACAAGCTTACTCGCGAATTCCAAATTGATGACTGGTGCAGACAGGCAAGAGATTTTATGGAGTCTGGGAGCCGGAAAGATAGAATTGTGGCCAATACAGAGATACCATACCATCTGGACCACTGGACGCCAGGTGAGTACCCTTGAGGCGAGTGAGCATCTTGGGAAAGGAGCGGATTAACATGGCGGCCAGCAACATCCCTATCACCCAACTCCAGAAGCCTTGGGATCTGCATTTCTTCACAGCCGCATCTATTCTATCGAGACTTGCCTACCTTTTTCATACCATAGAACGGCTCTTGGTCTCGATATCCGCCTGCTTGGTAGCCTAGCGCTGGGTTCCTTCCTTGGAAAAGGACATCAGGCATTTAGGAGCAAGCCAAGGGGCGCTTCACCGTTGCCTGTGACCGATAGGCTCTTGTTCTGCATTGGAGTTAGACATCTTTGCCGCCCGCTTCCCGACCAACGAGTTCGCCGGAAGTGGAACATTCGGCGCTTGGTGCGTACGCGCCAAGTTAAGCGCCCAACATGGACCGGCAATCACAGTTTGCTTCGCTAGCTCCTCTCCCTCCCATTACCACTTTCCGCCATGATTGGGAAGGGGGTATGTAAGCCTTCGCCGTGGTCCTTCACGACATACCGGGATTGCGGGGACAATAACTAACTTCTTCTACCCAGAAGGGAACCTCACAAGTTCGAATAGAGGTTGGTGTGCAAGCCTAACGAGAAGATATAAGAGTGGATGAGCACCAAGTTGAGGATGGCACCGCCTGACTGACGGCGGCAGATCCCAGGCAGCCCACATCCGCCACGGACATAAGATGCGGAGGGTAATTGTGGTACGTGGGAGCTCCCAGCTAGCAGCAGGCTCTTACCCGCTTCTCTCGACAGGTCATTCGGGTGGGGTTCAATCGCCGCGGGGAGTAGATGCCGGGTGGGGATGAGCAGGTGATCTCGATGCTCCGCAACTGCCATCTCGTTGCGGAGGAGTGATCGAGCGGTGGGTGCTGTGGTCGAATTTTGGCGAGGTGTCAGGGAGTACGGGGAGTTCAGTGCCGGCTCCACGGAGACCAGCCCGGGACTATTTTCCAGAGGAGAAGGCGAAGGGCTATGCTTTAGCGGCCCGGGCGAGGTCAGGTTCCCGCGCGTGGGATGGTGGACTACTACGTCAATCAGTGCGACCGAGCGTCTCGTGGATCTGGTCCTGGGGGCAGAGCGAGCATGAATGGTTTGTGTATTGAGAAGTTGAGTGTCTAACACCTACTCAGACCGGCGTAGAGGTGCCGCCGGGAATTGCAGCAACCAATTTTGAAGCGCGGTATACTGGTCTGAGGTGGAATTGGCCAGAGCCGTCAAGTGCAAAGCCCCCAACCTGGCATCAACGACATTTGGCACGCTCTGCATCCTGATCCTTGCATCATCGTCGTTAGAGTCCATCCAATGTGTCTTTGCGGAGCAAATTGACGTATGCAACAACTACATCTTCAAGTGTTGCGATAAGCTTTAATCCAATCTCTAGATGACAATAAGACTAATGAATAGAGACAACCGCGTTGAAGTTGGGAGGTACAGCAGCTCCTGACCCCAGCGCATTCTACATAGGAGAGTTACCCCAAAACTATACATACATGCCGTTAGGACCAAGCAGCTCAAAGCCTAGCTCTGGTTTAACAATATACAAGACCAATAAACCAACTTCCTACAGGGAGTCATCCAGGATGTATATATCCTTATCAAATGTACTAAATGGTTAGAAGAGAGGATAGTAAAATTCTACATATTCCAGCAGGCCTAGACAATATATATTATGCGGTGAACTATATATCAGATACCTGGATAAGTAACCTGCCCTATAAAGACCGCCATTCAGTCACCGCTGGTTATTAGGGATCTAGGTGATGGCATACTAACCAAGGATACCTATCTATATAGACGAATAACGTCAAACTATACTTTGGCCCAGCTTTTAAAATAGGAGACCAGGACAAAACTCATAGTAGACGGTAGTATAAGCAAGAATGGCAAAGACCAGAATGGAGATAGAGATAACGAATATTCTATCTAAAAATAGGCATAGAAAGGAAGGTAAATGGAAGGAAACCCCAAGTATGTAGAATATTGAGAATCGGACTGGAACGCCACCGACGATAGATCATTATTCCGCCCACCCGTCCCTTCCTGTCTTCCTGCTTACACTCTCCATACCTTCCACATGAGCCCCAGAGCTGATGAGCCGCAGCTAAAACTTTAGAGCCAACTGAGACGCGATAGCCCACTGGACCGTCTGTATTGGACATAGAGATTACTGCGAGCTTTATAATTTGATGCCCTGAAAAGTGAGAGAATGGAGCGGGTGCAAGCGTTACAGAAGGCCGACCAGGTGATTAGGCAGAATGGAGTTAGAGGTGGGTGGGTGAGAGACCAAACCCAGCCGATCACCAAGGAAAGATAGTTTCAAATGTGGGCATCTGCTTATTGCATTTTCCAACATTACCATCTTCTTCACCAGACCAACAGCGGCACATGTGCCATTGGCGTGCGCTGGGGGGTATGAGGAGGTAGTCTTTGCACCTCCAAGAAATGAAGGCCATGGTTGATCTTCAGTGGGCCTGCATAGACGCCACAATATATCCGGCTGTAGACTAGCACTCGCTTCAGAGAGCCGAGTCGTAGGCCATTATCGAGCCCAAGCTATCCTCTTCACAGCAACTTCGTTGATTTCTTTACAAAGTCTATGGTTTATCTCGCTGATAATAGAGTTAGATTTATATTCAGTATTCCTGGGGATCCTTGTCAACGGATATGACCTATCTAGTCTTTCTAGCCAACGGCGGTGTGACTCCCCATGAGTCCATATGTCACCGTTTATCCATTACCTTCTCCATTTTTATATCTGTCCTATTTCCATATATACTACTGAGAAGCGACAGTTCTAGAAAAGCCCTCACTCCCTCATGGGCTGACAGTTTGCCGGATAGAGGTAAGGTCTTCTAGGATGACTTATTGGACATCAGTCTGCCATTCATTCTTGCTAGCAACCCCATCACCGTCTTTATAGTCTATCTATATCTTAACTTTACTAGCTTCCTAGGATATATAAAGAGTTTTACTATCGGGATGCAAAGAGGAGAAACGCGCCCATTGCCGTCAGTATCGAGACCAAGGCAGAAACTCACCATACCACATGGACACCTGAACTCACGACTTGGACGTACGCGTGAATCGCTAGAATCACAAGGGTTGCCATCTCTCAGCGATTCCACTCACACTTGTTCATTCGCATCAGTTGATGACGAAAAGTGCACCCGGCGGATTCAGACGGCCAGGTGACGGGTGTGTCATATCCCCCCCGCGCAGACATCCAACTTATCGCTTTCCTGCCACGATGTACTCCAGCCCGCGAGAAGAAGTACTGGAGCAGTGAACTTGAGATGAGTGGGTCGGTCTGGAGACTGATGAAGACCGCCCACTGTTCACACGCCACGACCAAAGGACCAGTCATAATTTTTACTTACCAGGCCAGTCTTACAAGCTCTAGACTCATCAGGGATAAAGAGGTGAAAAAGTGCACATTGGACGCTGCCAAATTTGAGGACGAAGGGAGGGAAGTCATACTACTCCCAGATGCACTACCGACTGAATAGCATGAAGAAAGCATGTAATTCGAACATGAAACGCTCAGGACGAGATTTCACTCTTCCTCGAGTGTGTCCTCCAGGCATACGTCAATTGAATGGAATGCTTGAAGCCAGATCAACAGCTTATGTATAATAATTCGGCACCTACAGCAGGAAAACGCCAAACAAGCACTCGATGGTCATCCAAATGACTCTTTACTCCCCTGCACGAGTAGGACAGTGACAGCACTGTCTGGACTGACCAGTTTCCCGCAACGACGGGTATTTGCTAGAGGTAGGAAGCATATACAAACTGTCGTTGGTTGTACGATGGATTATCGTACCTTGAGAAATTTAGATACATCAACCCAGGCCTCTTCTCTTTCAGCCTGGGATCTACCAACAATACACACTCACAGAAAACCACATATACATACTTGCACCAGGAGCAGCAGATGAGGATCAGGATACATAAAGTTATGGTCTATAAGCCATCTACTAGATAACTATGGTATCGCTGATATAGGATGATCTCCCCCCTCCACCTCCTCCTAGATATCTGTTCACCATGTCCATTACGGAAAGCATTATCATACATGTTCCTCGAGGAATATTTCTACTTCGCTAACCACTCGCGCTTGGGAAGGATTTCGCGAGGTGGGCATACTAGTGGCACGTCATTCGAGTGTTGTCGAACTTCGGCGTAGCTCCGATAAGGACAGCGCCGTCGGCCGGAAAGGCATAAGGTACCACGTCACGTTCCGGTCCATCCAACGGCCCGTGCCAATTGGGACAAGAAGCTTCTATATTCGTTTAAATTCATCTCCCAGTTCGACTTCAAACTGGTCCACCGCAAGCGAGAGCTCAATGTCGTGCCAGGCGCGCTGTCTCGCCTGTAGGCAGTAGGTCGCCTCCCCCCGGACGAGGATGAACTTTCAGACATCCCGGTATACCTCAGTCCAAACTTACTCACCTTGCAGCTATCCATGGGGATGCCCCAGTCGTTAAGACATGGGATATGTGTCTCCAAGGGGGCCCGATGAGCTTGGCATACTTGACAGACAATGTTGAGGAGCGCATCAGCGGCCCACCTGAGCTTGACCGCCGGCACACCACAACGGAGTGGATTGATCTATGCGGGAAAGTTCTGAAGCATGCATGGGTTTCGCTCGAGAAATACTCGGCCCCGAGCGTGTTGAATCTTTGCCCGCATTTGGGGGGTTGAGAAAACTCCCTTTCAAGCCGGGTCGTCATACTCCTGATCAGCGACCATACAAAGGGCTTAGTTATATTGGAATAAGCAGTATATGTAGTACTGACTTTAAAAATAATAATATTATCGTTTCTAGTTGTCGCCAATTCATAATGGCGGGGAGGACTGGCGCACAACGGCTTGCCCTTAGAAGGTTCAACGAGGTGCCGACTCCTAACACCGACTCAGGCAGGATCGATGGTGCACATTACCTTTGAAAAGTACAGTTGTGCTTGACGAATTACCGTCGTTTCTAGAAAGGGATTGAACGGTTCAAATCGGAGCAGGCCCGGGCGATCCATGATACTCGCCGGCCTCTTGCATGTATGGAGCCCGACTGGAACGTCCTTGCCTGGGCTGCTAGTCGGCCGATAGTCTTACTAAACTGGTTTATTGGTTCATGGCGCGTGGGGCCAACCGTAGGGTAGACGGAGGGGAAAACACACAGGTTCTCCTGATTCCTTGCTGGTAACGGATGTCGGCTCCCGTCTAGTATCTTGAGCCTCCTGGAGATCGATATGACTGGACATTATTACCGCGCAGGAAGCCCGTCCGACTCTGTTCCTTCAAGAACAGTTCATTCCTCTTACCAGCGAGGCTCCCTTAGACACCCTTGGGGCTTGTACATGAATTCCTGCCCGGAGAGATATACGCAAATCTTTTCTGCCAGTGAAAGTTCGCTTAGGCACCCTTAGGACTTGTACATGAATTCCTGTCCGGAGAGTATATAACATATTTCTATAGTGGCTTGGGAGGCTAGAAAGGGGTATAAGGAGGAGATATGGCTAGTAGTCTTAGTAAAGGTATAGTGAGAATTAAGGCTAGGGCCAATAACAATATTAATAGAAGCAGTGTACCGGCCACTTACTATTTTCCATCACTCCTTTATTATATACATGTATGTTCGTCTGAGCGGGATTTCGTTGTCACATTAGTGGCAGAAGACAAGTTTCTCCTCTGGAAATACACGTCCTGTTCCGCTTTTTTGCACGCACTTGGCATCCATTTCCTGCAATTGACCAGTACGTATCAAATAATGACTAGAAGTCGTCGTCGCGTAGGGGAGAAACAAGTACGGATCACAACACTGAAGAGAAACTCGCGTTTTATTTTCTACTCAACTTATACTACCGAGTAGCAATGCCCCATCCCATCATATCAGAAGGGTATTTCTCTTAAACTTCCAGAGCATTTGTTTTCTTCATATTGATGTCCTATAGTCCGCTATGGCACAATCCTTTACTCTTACTACTACCTTTCACAGTGGGCAGTTTGTAGTCCCAACTTTCGGAGACTGGACATTTCCATATGACTGGTCCCTGCGTCGTGACCTTCACCAGATCCTACTAACTCGCTCGAAACCACCAGCTGGTAGAAAAATTGAACAGGCTTCGAGGCTGCCCATATTGGCCCTAACCAACGAGGAATCCGACTGGGCCGTTCGGGAAGATATAAGACCACTGCCGAGCCTTCCACTTCCATCCCAGAATCCGAGCGGGATACAGGACTGTCTGTTCTTTCGCCCAAGTCAAGGCGGATATCGATTTTGTATTTTAATTCATGGCGGAATCTAGATAATGTCTGACTGAGAATCAGTATATTGTGGTGAGCAGATGTCCACAAGTGTGCAGCATTCACAGACTGCTGGTGGGATCTTCCGGCATGGTATCTAGCATGCGAGGTTTCGAGAATTCCTAGAGATTATCTTGAGAATTGAAATTTCACGAGATGAGAAGGGAAGAAAGGCTCGGTTCTTGAGCACGTGCTAGTGTTTGGTTGATTATGATTTCCAGTGTCCCGAGTAACAATCCAGAAGTAGCTGCTAGTAAAGAACTCTGCCCCATTAGGAGCTATAGACCGGGATCATGCTACTGGACAACCTACGGTAATCTCTCACGATACCTCGGAGAGGCGGGTGGAGAGTTTGGAACATGTACCACAATGTTCCCTTCTAGGATATGAGCCCTCCATTACCAGAAGTGCAGAATCCAGACATGACATGATGACCTCCATCGCCAGAGTCGCAGACCTGAGCTCCCAGAACACCAAGGTAGCCGTCAGAAACTACTACGGGGCCAGGGAATATGGACAACAATGGGGGCTTCGAGTACTGTACCACTGAAAAAGCCGCCTGTCCATGATCCCGACGAGAGCCTGATAGTGTGTGGATAAGGGGCCCTTTTCTTCTCTCCTTCTAGACCGGGTTTATTCGCATTCCGAGCGGCTGGGATAACGATAGTCCAGTGAGGTTGGCCGGGCTGCGGGGGTGGTAGGGAAGGCAGTGACATGCCTCTGTTGCCTGCACCACATAATTTTGTGGAAGGGCTACTAGGTAGGCTCTCCTCTAAGTCCGTCATAAAACCAAGCCAAGGCAACAATAGACATCAGCAAGGTGAGTGAACGGTAGACTCTTTTCGACGTGGCTGTGTCAGATGAGCTTCTCTGTATGGGACGGAGTCCTGCTACATACTGACTCTAACAATCACTTGCACCTCCTATCAGCTCAAGGCGCTACTTCTATCAAGATCTTGTACTCAAGGTACCCTGCCATGGATATGCTACTTCTCAACCTAGAATCCAATAAGCCGTAGGAAGATGTATCCTATGACCTGCTACAGCCTCAGGAGGAACCTCTATGCACCACACTCCTATATAGTACAGCTATATAGCAGCTGATTCTAATTTTGACCGCGAGGACAAGGACTCGCTACTTAGGCTCGAACCTTTGTTTGCTGTTAGTTAGGAGAAGTTGATACAGGCTAGTAGTTGGGGGACACACCAAGCCAGGACGTCGCGATGGACTTTATCGCCGGCCTTGTGAAGCAGGGGGTCAAGCTAGGGAAGATTACACTCATCTGCCCCTATGCCGCGAATATCTCTCCCAATTCCGCTGGAGGCTGCAGCCTATACTTAGGAGACTATACATCCAACGCCTATTCCTGGACATGGTTGTGTCTCGGCCGTAGTGGCCGGCTAGGGTATTTCCCGAGACTGGCACGAATGTACCGAAACGACCTGGCCCGCCACGAAACGGGACGGGGTAACTAATAGAGCTAACCCCGGAAATCGCGGAAGGGATATCACTACTCGGACGTCTCCTGCTTCTACCCTATCGGGATAGACTGTCTATTAACACTAGTTCACAGAATACACGATAGCAAACCGCGAGGCCCTCAAAGGTTACACAGGGTGATTTTGTCAGCATCAAGCTCGAATATATCAATACAGTCATATAGAAGGGCATATATGATAGTCCCGAGTTTCCGAGATTGGAAGTTTCCCCACGTGGAATTGCCAGGTTCTTGGTTCCCGCTAGCTGATAAACCTAATAATTGTACAGACTTCACTACTAGAAGATACGCCCTTTCCGACGTGTTATATTCAGGGCACCCCGCTCCAGAGGTGAGCTGACTGTGCCGGAGATGATTCGAAGCATTACCAATGGGGGAGGCCAAACTGCGCCTCCCAATTATTAACACTGCCGACTACAATCACGAGCAAGCCCCATGTGGACATCTGTAGCATTTATGTCGATGCTGTCAACAGATGGCAGGACGTTGTCTCAGCCGAAGCCCCAAAATCCAAATTTGGTGAGGATTTCGAATTCGTGGGTGAACCCCTTGGAAATCCCGTTTCCCACCAAAAGGGAACTGGGGGACGAAGAGACGTTACTGGTGCCAGGATCAACCCCCGTGATGCCAACATCAACAATGCCACACGCGCATTACACCAGAGCATTCCGCTGATCTTAACGATCATATTGCGAGTTGCCGTAGTCCGAGTTTGCCCAGAGAAGTCGATTACTGTTAATTTGCCCGCGGTGGCGACAACTACTAGTACCGACAAAAAGGCTATCCATCCCGAATGGTCAGTTCATCGACTGCAATACATTTAAACCCCGTACATGGGCAAAGTACCTCCACCCAAGCACATTGAACTCGCACATTCCCATCCCGGGCCCCGAGGAGCATCATCTGGGCTCGCAATCTCGATTATTTTGGGAACGCACCATTCGAAGATAAGCGAGTATCGGGGTGGGGTGTAGACAGAGCCGGAAATACTCCTCCTGGTCCTTGTCGTATAACTTCAGCTTTGCCACCAAGCTTAAGGCCATGTGGATACTTCAGGAATGATCGAGCAAGAAAATTGTGCGAGACGACCAGAAACATCAGGCAAGGTCTATCTAAGAGTGCGAAGGGGTGGTTTAATAGGGCCGTGAAAACAGCCAAGATCACCAACCAACGGAGACATCAGCACATAGCCACCCGCGGATGTTCTCAAAGCCAACGAGTCCCTTGATTGAGTTTTATGTATCCATACACATCTCCTGCTGGGTACATCCGGATCAAATATACCTTACGACGAAAGCACTATAACATCGCCATAGGTTCTCCAGATACTGGCGGAGACGGCCTGGCCAGTCGGACTGACGGGGCCGCGCGCGCGTTCTGTGTGCGTACGAGCTGACACGGGAGGGACTGGGTCAGAGCTACATATATATTATTATTGAAGAACTAGACACTGATCCCAACCCCGTTCGCTAGTAGAAGAATCTCGCCAGGGTTGCGGGGGAGGTGCTATCACTTAGAGACACCCCAAACAAGTCTACTAGAGCCGCCTCCTTAATGAAAGGTAGTGCATAGGCCAAAAGCATCTCAGTTCGTGATCCTGCTTTTCCTTCTTCCCAGGTCTCCAACAAATGAATATCCAGCTTATATACATGCACGTTTCTTCATGTCCCAGATGCTCAGCCGTCCATAACTTACTGGTAGTTCTAGTCAAAAAGCATCACTACCTCCCTGCGACGCCAATATTGTCTCATCCCTGGGCTCCTTCGCCATTGCCATATCTGTAGTAAGGCGGGGCGGCGAGTAGAGCCGTGGACAGGAATCCCATCCTCTATTGCGAAGTACTCCATCTAAGCTCTAAGCACATGACGTTAATGCCACCAGACCTTTACCTTTACCTGCAACGTTCAAGTTGAAGACCCGCGTCCAGTAGCCGCAGGGACCCATATGGTAGGCGTAGGAGAGAATGTCCGAAATTTCCAATATGGGGAGCCAACACCTCCAATTTTATAGGGTTTCAGATCTTCCAGCTTTATCCCGAGCTATAGTATTATGCTGTGAATTCGTTCCTTGCACGACATACGGTTATGGGAGACATCATATCAGATGTGTAATTCCTGGTCATGGAAGAATCCCAAGATTCCGACGACGTCGACAACCTGGTTTGGTCAACCAGTTCCATACCGGTCAGTCGGAGTTTGGATTCCTAACTCTATCCTAGATAAGGCGCCATCACCACATATATAGAACACCCCTAGCATCATAGCCATATATCCCTTGAGTGACTAGGTAACGTCTTACCTTTAACGTTTTGGGGGGAGTGAACAGCTTGTATTTCAAAATGCCTAGCGTGGATAATCGGTCCTACCTGCCTTTTGAGCGGATACATCTAATGTGCAAAGAGAAGGATCAGCCGTAGCTTTCTCCCATATTCACGTTGATAAGCTGGAACTACAGCTGGTTGATATTCCACCTTAGATACATGGATGATCTGACTGCGCTGGAGATGATTCAGGGTACCTCCGGGCGGAGGACTGGGCCACCCATAATAATTGTCGAAACAAGAAATATCCTATGGATATTTCCTTAATTAAATGGCTCTATTTCACTTTCCACTACAAAGACTTCAATACTTGTCACTACTATTCTTACTATTCATAGCTAACTCGACAAAGCCTAACACCACGACCACTGCCACTAGGGACGTCATTTAACACTATATTAGTACCCTGTATCTGGGAGTACCATATCCGAGGAGAAGCGTCCTTGGAACGAGAGGGGGCATCATCTGTTCGGAAACTTGTTTGCCGACGCGCTCTGGAGTATCGCATTGTCTGCAAGACAGCCTACTATTATCATTTCTTTATAAGCTAACTCGTTCACTTTGCTGAGCATCTATTTATCTAGTCCTGCATATGCTATAAATCTAGGATGCTAGAAGGTCTTAACGCGAAACTACATCAAGGCAAGGGCTTTCCGCTCTCCCGCAGTGGGGACACCGCAGGGTCTCAAGTTTCTCTCTTCCTTGTTCACCTAAATAGCAATTTTGGAGAGCGCCCTGAGCGGGTGTGGTGCGGGTTTTTGGGTTGGGGGGGGAGGGGGCCGCGGCCGCCTTACAGGCCGTCGAGTGGGCTAAGGATGCCGTTGTGGAGGCCCGCCGGCCGCCTCGCGGTAGAGGAGGAGCGATTGAGATTCGAGATGCGGGATGCGGGCGTCTTATGGGACGCGGCCGTCCATTCGCCCGTGGGATGCTCGGAGCGCTTGCGCCGTGGCTGCTGAGGACTTGGAAGTCTCGCGCTTCTAACTGTGTACGGAGTGTTGATAGCCGAACCCTTAACCCGAGGGAAGGATGGAGGGAAAAAGGGGGGGGGAGGGGCCGAGGCGGGCCCGGAGAGGCCCTGTGAGCGGCGGATTAATACATCAAATGGTACATACTTCTAGACCAGACTGCATGTCAACACTATCTGAGGCCTATCTTGCATTCTTAGAGGATGTATTAGAGCCTGCCATTGCAAGTTCTATATCGGGAATATTCCAACAGCTCTGCCGGCCACTGATATACAATACAACATTGTTTGCTCAATCTCCATAGATATAATATCTATATCCTATTGTAACGACCAGGATTTCCGGCAGTGAGGAGAGGTCGGGTTGAGGGTAGTTCGGGGCGAAATCCAGAAGATTATGGCTCTGATTGGTAATTTCTGAATACTAAAGAATGCGGCTCGTCACTATCATTACTCAAAAAGATGAGTGTCACCGAGATATTGATATATCTAGGAGCTTCGAAGACCTTCATACCTCGCCTAGTGCGATGCCCTCGTATTTGTTATCTTGGGAATATTTCCAGGGTACTTTTCGTCCCTAGTGCTCAAACCCAACCCCCAGCGCCCCGCTGAGATCCCTAAAGTCTCCCCTTAATATCCCAACGCCATCCCTCCTAACCTCCTCCACAAGCGCCTTAATCTTCGGGGCAATTACCTCGGCCCCGAACCCGAAGTACGCATAGGCAGACTTAGAGGGCAGACTCTTCCCAAACCTCCTCATCGAAACCGCGGCGTCGGCATACCTCTCCCACCCATTCGCAGCGTACGCCTCGATCACTACAGCCGGCTTCCCGGACTGTTGCTTCAGAACTGACTGCTTATAGTCCCTCGACTGTTGCTCAAACAGCCTAGTACAGGGGAATGACACCACGCGCGCCCTAATCCCATACTTCTCGAGAAGTAAGTCCCTCGTCTGCATAGCGTAGCACATCTCTGAGCCGACCCCAATCAGGGTCACATCAAAGTCCCCGCCCTCGGCCTCCGTGAAAACATACGCCCCTTTCCCCACACCCTCACGCGAAGAGTACTTCGGATACTGCGTGAGCGCCTGCCTCGAGAGTGATATAATCGTCGGCGTCTCCGTAGCCTCAAGGGCAGCGACGAAGGCACCCGCCACCTCCTCAGAGTCGCATGGTCTGATATACAGCGTATTCGGCATGGCGCGATAGAGCGCGGGCAGGGCAATGGGCTGATGCGTCGGACCGTCCTCGCCGGTACCTATGCTGTCATGCGTAGCAATATGGATCTGCTGTAGCCCCTGGAGGGCTGCCATTCTGACGGCAGGTGCGGCGTAGAGGTAGAACATGAAGAATGTGCTGGTGAGTGGGACGAAGGTTCCCTTGTTGAAGGCGGCCAGGCCGTTGGATATGGCGCACATGGCGTGTTCGCGGATACCGTAGTGGATGTATCGACCGCTGTAGTCTCCGTCTAAGCCGCATGCAGTACGGAGATCGGGCTACCCCTGTGTTAGCTACTTCAAGACTTTTGACAGTGAAGGGGGTACCGTTGAGCTTACAGATTGGAAGTCGACTTTGTTGTTAAAAGCTACATGACACGAAGGGGTGAGATCCGCCGTGCCGATCAGAAAACTGTTGACCTTCTCGCCTAGGAGGTTCGTCATGAACCCAGCTGACTTCCGCGATGGCGTGGGATCTGTTGGCAGCTGGTCTTTGGGGAGTATGCACTGCTTCCAGTCCGCAGGCATCCTGCCAGCCACACGGAGGCCGAACTCCTGAGCGAGATCGCGGTGTTCGTCCTTATATTTCTGTAGAGTAGCAGCCCACTCCGCCTCGTGCTCCTCACCGCGGCCGGCAACATCCGCGAAGAATTCGTACACGTCGTTTGGGATGGAGAAGTGCTCATCGGTACTGAGGCCGAACGACTTTTTGATGTTGGCGACGTCGTCGACGCCTAGGGCAGCACCGTGCGTTTTCGCATTTCCGGCCTTGGAGGACCCAAAGCCGATAGTCGTGCGGATGTTGATGAAGGTGGGCTTATCGCTCGTACGGGCGGCCATCAGGGCGTTTACAATTGCTATTTAGTGAGAAGTTAGATGAGAGACCCCTCGAAGGCTACCATCAAATGGGCTCGGTACCGGAATAGGGTGGAGGTAGGAGGAAGGGGGTAGCTCAAGGTGGACTTACCAGGCACATCGGAGTTTCCATCATGCACATCCAGGACGTTCCACCCCGTAGCCCGCATCTTGGCGTTCATATCCTCTGTATTCGCAACATCCGCCGTCCCATCGCAGGTAATAGAATTATTGTCATAGATGACACAGAGGTTATTAAGCCTCCAGTGGCCGGCAAGCGAGACCGCCTCCAGGCCGACGCCCTCTTGAAGGCATGCGTCACCAATCATACACCATGTCATGTTGTTCACCACCTCGCATCCGGGCTTGTTGTACATCGCGGCTAGGTTCTTTGTGGCCATCGCGAGACCGACGGCATTAGCGACACCTTGGCCGAGGGGGCCCGTGGTAACCTCGACCCCCTCGTTCTCGATTTCCGGATGACCGGGGCAGATTGAGTCGGTCCTACTTGAATGGTAGGACTTCAGCTGCTGGAGCGTCATGCTCTTGACGCCGACTAGATGCATGAAGAGATACTGCCAAAGGCAGGCATGTCCTATGATATTTCTCTATCGTTAGCCAAAGACCCCCATGATTCACGTAGAATAGAGATAGGTGGCTTACCATTGGATAGAACAAAGCGGTCCCGGTTGAAATAGTTGCAATTCTTGGGGGAGTACCTCATCACATACTTGTATAGGGCGATGCCGATGGCGGCCATGCCCATCGCGGACCTGAATGATGTAACGATGCAAAAGTCAGTCATGGAAAGAACTTGAGTCGAATACGGTGCATGGAATCTCATACCCTGGGTGACCACCATTGAACTGCTGGCAGAGATCAGCGATGAACGCCCTAAACACGGCCAGCACCCTGTCATGCTTCTCCGGACTTTCGACCTCAACGCTGGCAACAGTAGGGATGCCCTGCGCATTGGCCGTGAGGGCCTTGATGGGCAAATCTTTGACGCCATTCTCATATAACTCTAATGAGGGAGCCATGGCGAGCACTTATGAGATGTCCAGCTTAGGTCAATTTGCAAAGAAGGATTTGTTGTTGCACTAGGTAGTGGTTTTGCAGTAGAAGACGTAGAAGTGGCAGATGTAGAGCGGATTGTGAGCCCTTATACTCCCGTATTACATATACTTGCGGCGACTCTATTCTACGTTGGAGCTGTATTAGTTCAATGTGTGGTCCTCGGCGACAACGCGTCATTGATCAACACACATCCCCGATCCGAGACGGATTGAACTCGCATGACGCTAAATCAGCCGTAAACGAGCTCGATGCGAATTCGATTTGGCGCGCATCAGGTTCTGCGACAGGTTCAGAGCGACCTCAATCAAGAGCAGGAAGCGACTCTGCGGGGAGCGGAGGAGAGCGCAAGGTCTCATGGGGTACTAGTGGAATTAGTGGAGGAGTGGGCGGGCCGCCCCTCGCTTCGAGGCACAACCCAGGCCCTCGTCTCGAGGTCCACCGCTAAGAATCCATGCACCAACGTAGGTCGGATAGTTACGAACCTTCCGCGCTCGGGGCGAGGCGATATATCTCCGGAGTGCAAGCCACAAATAACCCGGCTTCTGCCACTCCAGGTTGACATTCGTACTGCTCACCAATCAAGGCTAATCCATAACGACCCGAAATTATTTACGACATGGGGACCTGGCCCGAAAGCCGGGCTCGGAACCGCACCTTGCAGATCCTCCGCTCAGCAACAGAGGGTGAGTATGGCGTTCTGGCCATCATCTGGTGAGTCGCTTCACTCTGTGGAGATCCTAATCCTCAAAGACCTTTGCTCACGCGTTCCGCCCAGCTACAACATCGAACACCTAACCGCCCTCGTTCGCGCCGCTGAAGCCAAACGCTCACCCCTCATCCTCCAACTGTTTCCCTCAACAGTCAAACAACTCCCAACGCTAGCATGGGCCGCTGCTGCTGCAGTCAAGTCGGCCACTGTTCCCCTCTCCCTACACCTAGACCATGCGCAAGATGAAGGCCAGATTCGCGATATTGCAGCAAATCTACCCTTTGATTCCATAATGGTAGACATGAGTCATTATGACCATGACGAGAACCTAGCAAAGACGAAGATATTGACTCGATTCTGCCATGAGAACGGCATCGCTGTCGAGGCTGAGAGCGGGCGCATTAACGGTGGGGAAGAAGGCATTGCGGACACAGGGTCCCTAGAAGGTGAGAAAGATACTTTCGAGCAACCACCGCCTGGGCGAGGGCTGACTTGGGTTACAAGCACTCTTCACCACGCCTGAGGAAGTGGAGGATTTCCTTGCCGCAGAAGTCGACCTCCTCGCACCGAGCATAGGGAACATCCACGGCGACTACGGGCCGGCGGGCCCCCAACTCGACTACCAGCGGCTGGCGGATGTGAATAGGCAGATCGCAGGTCGAGTCGGGATGGCGCTGCATGGCACGAACGACTTTACGCCCGAGGTCATGCGACGGTGCATCCAGAACGGAACCGCCAAATTGAACATTAATAAGCTTATACTAGAGTGCTGGAACGTTCATCTGGGAGAGCACGCGCGTGAGCCGCTCATGCAGTTGTTGGACGGCGGCATGGCTGTTTTGCAGGCGGAGGTGGAGCGCTGGATGGATGTGTGTGGAAGTAGCGGGAAGGCGTATGTAGTAAGCTAATGCTTCTACTCGTATTTGCTGTCGCTCGAGGCCGACATGACGTTTTAATTAACGCTGCCTCCTGACTAGATAGTCTAATACATGAGGGTAGCTCGGCACCCCCCTACACAATGGTATACCATGTTTAGGCACGTAAACGCGTCTTCACCTCTCTCAATCGATGCCTCTGGAATTGGCGGACTCCAGAGGAGGGTGGGTCCCCTTGATCTGTGGGTCTCCTTGACCTGTGGTTGTGGGCTGATCTCCTCTCTGACGACATTCATACATCCCTACGCTACTTGCGGATTAGCGGGAGGTGCTGTTGTGGAGACGTAAAAGACAGACTCCTGCGAGGTACCAGACATGGGTTTGGTAAAAGCGGGGGAGGGGGAAGCGCTGGATGTCATGCTGCGGGGTAAACCCCGGAGGGCAGGCACCCCTGAGTATTACTGGGGAAACTGTAGGATATTAACAGGAGATTCGCCCGTGACCTCGAGACGAACCACGCTCTAAATTTTACCCCCAATGGAACCAACGAGCAGCCCGAGACGGAGATCAGCGATATCATCAGTGGACAGATTGAGCCCTGAGAACCGGCGGCGCCGGGCCAGACCGTCCCGGGCTCGCGGCCTAAGAACATCAACAGGGTGGTAAGTCAGCCAGTCAGTCACCTTCGGCATTCCATCCCAACATAGCATGTAACACCTTGACTGCAGCTGACACAAAGGGTATAGTCTCACGTGTAGGAAGAGGCGCGTTAAGTGTGATGAAGCCAAACCCAGTTGTAACCGGTGCTCAAAGGCCGATCGCGAGTGCCGATATGGTCAACTCGCAGTGGCCGAGCCATCCGACGCCGGCTCCGATCCTGCGAACCTATCGGACCGGGAAGATGTCTCTCAAAGGAAAGGCTACGGCTCGAGAAGTGTCGCCAGCCCGTGCGCCATCCAAGGGCCACGAGAAAGCTCAACGGAGCATCCGACTGAGCACGAGGCATTCGATAACGCTCGCACTGCCTTTTCAGCCTCTCCCGGACCTTTGGTTCCCCCTGACAGCTCAGATTCGTTCCGGATCGGAGTTCCAGGAGCGCCTTCACACAACGGCCGTATCGATGCGGATGACGACGAGGGCCTCCCCAACCTCGACTTCTCTGTCTCTCCTCTGGCGGCTAGCCAGATCCCCCTGCTCAACATCTCCCCGTTCGAATGGTATGACCTGTTGGCGCAAGACGCTATCAGCCACATCCAGCGCGTGAACGACGCTACCAATGGCGACCCGCGATGGCGCTTTGACGAGAGCACGCTGTCCCGCGCACAGTCTGGTGCCCCCGCGAGATACTCCTCGTCCCACCCGGGGCAGACCAATGCGGACGCTGCACAGGAACTGCCAAGCCTGGATTACCACGACGACGAGCCGCGGCCACTGGCAGCCCACGACTCCATATCAAAGCCCTGGAACACCACCTCTAGCATAGAGCTTTCCGCTACTGACATGAGGTTTCTCCGGTACTATACCGAAGTAGTTGGACCTATCCTAGACCTCTTCGACCCTGTGCAACACTTCACAAAGGTCGTCCCCCACCTCGCAATGCGGAACACGGGACTTCTCAAGGCCCTACTCGCCGTTGCAGCACGATACATGTCCCTCGATGCAACAGCCGGAGCGGCGGACGACACGGTCCCAGTCTCCGCCAGCCCAGATTCCACCCTCCTCCAGGGAAACTCATTACCAGACTCAGGCCTAGGACAAGTCCCGGCCCAGATAGCCACGCAATACTACTATGAAACCCTCCAATACCTCTCGCAAACACTCCTATACCCCTCCTACGCCGACTCAGACGAGATCTTGGCGACGGCTATACTCATCAGCACCTACGAGATGTTTGACACGGACCCCGCCACTCGTAGCGGCAACTGGGAGCGCCACCTCCGCGGCGCTTTCTGGATCCAGCGCTCACAAGACAACGACGGGGAGTCTATAGACGGGCTGCGGAGGGCAGTGTGGTGGGCTTGGCTCCGGCAAGACATATGGGCGGCTTTCCGCGCGGGGAGGCCTACACTGACTATATGGAGGCCCCGGAGGAGGCTCGAGGATCTCGACTCGGATGAGCTGGCGACGAGGATTTTGTACATCTGCGCCAAGTGCGTTGAGTTCGCGTCGTCATCGTCGGCGGACAGTGGCGCGGGACAGGACAGGGACATACGAATCAAGATCGACCACGGAAATAAACTCCTCCGCTCGCTACAGGATTGGTATGATATCCTGCCTCTTTCGTATAAACCCATCGTGGTCGCCGCGGGTGTCGAGGATGAACTCTCCGCTGCCCCGACAGTTTCGAGCTGCGAGAGAGACGACCGGTACAACACGGCGACGACCGACGACCGTGGTCGCAGTGCGGTATTCCCGTCCGTCTGGATCCACCCGCCCAACCACGCGGGCGCAATGCAGATGTATCACTTCGCCAAGGCGATAGTGCTGCTAAACCAGCCCACGACGGGCGGATTGAGCGAGTACCGCCAGCGCCAGAAGCGGCTCAGCGAGAGCGTTAACATGGTCTGCGGAATTGCCAACGCGTACCGGGATAAGGAGTCCGCTGTGGCGTTTGTTAGTGTGCAGGCCGTATTCGCTGGTACGCCCCCTTTACCCTCCTTACCTTCTTATTTTGTGCACTTGAAGGCGACAAGCGTGGCTAACAAAATTTAGTCGGGCTCTTCGTCCAGGTTCCTGCGAAACAGGACGGGCTGCTATACACTTTAGAACAGATGTTGAAGAAGAGCAAATTTCCCGCACCGGGGTTGGTGGCTGAGCTGAAGCAGGTCTGGGCGGAATGATGTTATATAGAAGCACTAGGTGTAGAAAGGCAGTCATTAGGAACTAACGCTGCCGAGGTAATGCTTGAATGAACCATGAGTTTCTTTCTTGAAATGTCTATATTCTATGACACCTATCTAGTGAAAATTCCGCCCCTTACCACGCCCCGACCACACCCGCAACCGGAATATCGATTCCCGTCGTATAAGAAGCTCCCTCAGAGAGCAAATACACGTACGCACCCCCAAGCTCTTTTGGATCGGCCAACCTTGGCATCCCCCCATAATACTGCATCTTCAACGCCCAGTCGGGTGACTGGTCAACAAAATACGTCATAGCCGTCTTGACGAACCCCGGCGACACCGAGTTCACTCTAATCCCGTACTTCGCCCACTCCATCGCCAGCGTATGCGTCATGTTCCTCACGGCGCCCTTCGTAGCCCCGTACGGCGCCGACGGCGCCGCCCTATTCGGCCTATACGACGTCATGCTCGCCGTGAACACGATGGACCCCTTGATCCCGAGCTCGATGAAACGCCGCGCGGCGGCCGTGGCACAGAAGTACGCGCCGTAGACGTTGAGGTTGAAGAGCTGATCTAGCTGTGCGCGGTCGAAGTCCAGTGCGGGCTGGTGCTTCGTCATACCCGCGTTGGCAACTAATCCGTGAATTGCGCCACTGGTCGATATGACTGCGTCGATGGCGGATTTAACACTCTCTTCGGAGGTGACATCGCACCTTATATAATGCAGGCGTTTAGGGTTCGCTTTCTGAACGGCGGCGAATTCCTCGCCCGGTTCGAAGAGGTCTAGACTGAAGACTGCTGCTGCGTCGTTGGCTAGGCAGACTTCTGCGATACCAAGGCCGATGCCCCTGTTTGCGCCAGTGACGGCTATGACCTTATCTGTCAGGGTGAGTCTCCAGTCATGGTTGGGGCCTGGGCGTGTGTTGAGGAACGCGGCTGATGTCTCGGGAGTCTCTTCGGAAGGCGAAGCGGTGGTTCCGTTGCCGTTGAGGGGCGCGGCCGTTGAGGTGTCGAGGGCGCTGGGAGACATTGTGTTTGCTTTTCTTGTGTGTTGGTGTAAATGGGGAGGATGGTGGTGGTGGGATGCGTTTCGTGTGTGTTCTTGACCAAACACACAATCGTGGAGGAGCTTCGGACCATGGGGAGACCTTTATTTCTCTGGCTGGGCGTTTAATGGAGTGGGTCCGCATGGGAAAGTTTGCAGAAGAATTTCCCCGGAAGCGTGGTGCAAAGTGATGTGAGATGACGCACAAACTGGCCATTGTCGTCGAGACGAGCTGTTAGCGAAGCTATCCCAACTAGTATCGGGAAGGCGGGAGAGGGGGCGAGACCGATAGCCTCGCATCGAGGTCCTGAGGCCCTGCTGGTCATCGTTCGGGGCTAGCTTCTCGCTCCGCGCTACGATTGGTCTCGGTACTCAGAGCCTCAATGACACTTACGCGAAGCAGAAGCCGTGGAGACTAGCTAATCCCTGCCTGCCACCGCGGGATCTTGCTGGATTAATTCCGGCAGTGCATCCCCCGCGTTAGAATACCCCATGGGGAGTACGTCCGGGGAATTGAAGTCTTCCCTTTCCCCGGAAAGTGGACCCTCGACAAGTTCTCAACATAACGTCGCGAGATAGACTGCCGCCATCGCCCCGTCTATAAATTCTTTGGCGGCCAAGGCTCCTATTGCCCCGAGATGTCACGACCGGGAACTCACCCTCCCCCCCTTTCTTACTTTTCTCAACCTTCCGGCCCTTAAGTCCCAGCTAAGAATCGTCTACTCGCAAGATGGGTGCTCCCGACGAAACGACTTCCTGCCACAGCGTAGAGGCCGACCGGAAGGATGGGGGCATCGACGACCGGCCAGGCGAAAATGGCGACGACACGCAGGAGGTATTCTGGACCCCGGAAGAGGAGGCGAAGCTTGTCCGCAAGATAGACTGGTATCTCTTGCCAGCCATCTGGCTCATGTACCTGCTGTCCTATATGGACCGCACCAAGTGTGTCCCACCCGGGGAGACCCCTGGCAGTCTTGTGTACAAGGCGGAAATGATTTCTAACCTCTAACTACAGCATCGGAAACGCTAAGATCGCCGGCATGGCCGATGACCTCGACCTAACTTCAAACCAGTACAGCGTCATCCTCGTCGTCTTTTTCAGTAAGCCCCCCTCTTCCTTCCCCCCTTCTTCCGCCCCTTTCCCACTACGTCTGGCAGAAACTCCCAACAGACAACTAACAACCCCCCAAGTCGGCTACGTCCTCTTTGAGCCCGGCTCCAACATGATCCTGGTCCGCTCCCGCCCCTCCATTTACCTCCCCGCCATAATGGCCGTCTGGGGCTGCCTAACCTGCGTCATGGCCGCTGTGAAGCACTACCACCACCTGATAATTCTCCGTGTCATCATCGGAATAATGGAAGCCGGCTTCGCTCCCGGAATCCTCCTTATCTTCTCGTCCTGGTATAAGCGCACCGAGCAGTCGAAGCGCTTCGCCGTCTTCATGTCCGCAGCCATCCTTTCTGGCGCGTTTGGGGGCCTCCTGGCGGGGGCCATCACGGGAGGTCTCGAGGGTGCCCATGGGCTTCGGGGATGGCGGTGGTTGTTTATTGTTGAGGGTGCCGCCACGGTTGGGTGGGCGGGCGTTTCCGTGTTTCTGCTGCTCGACTTCCCTGCGAGCTCAAAGAAGTTGACGGAACGTGAGCGAGCTATTGCCGTGGCGAGGTTGCGCATGGATAGTGTTGTTCAGAGGGGCGACGATGAGAAACTTGGCAAGAGGCAATCGTTCATGCGGGCTCTAAAGGACTGGCGGACTTGGGGGTTCATCCTTGGATACATGGTAGGACTTGACAGGATCCTTTTGTCCATCCTCTAGAGAGAAACTTACTAACTGCTCTCATAGGTTATCGTTGGCTCCTCGACCCTGTCATACTTCTACCCAACTCTTGTCCGCGGTCTCGGTTACACCCGCACCGTGCAGGCCCAATATATGACTGTAAATACAATCCCGTACCCTGTTTATCCAGAGTACAATATAGCTGACCCTTACCAGGTCCCCATCTACGTCGTCGCCTTCGTCTGCACCGCCATAAGCGGTTATTTCGCCGACAAGATCCCCGCCTACCGCGGCCTCGTCATAGCCTGCTGGCTCGCCTTCTCCATGGTAACCTCCATCATCGTCTGCTGCGTCTACAACTTCACAGCTCGCTACGTCCTCCTCGTCCTCATGGCAGCGGGACTGTGGGCCTCCAACGCTGTGTCCCTTAGCTTCGCATCCTCGACATTCGGGTCCATGGACGCCGAGGTGAGGGGCATTGCTCTCGCGCTGATGAACGCTATGGGAAACCTAGCGCAGATATACGGCGCGTATCTGTTTCCTTCCGAGGACGAGCCGAAGTACTTGATGGGGTTCGGTGTTATTTCTGGAATGTTGGGCTTTGGGGTTTGTGTATATGTGGCGATGCATATCCTGGTCCGACGATGGGAGCCTTGAGGTGAAGTGGGTGTAGTCAGAAGTTAGTCTGGCATAACACGAACACGTCTCTTTGGTAAGGTATCAGACATTCCATGTCCGCCGTATTCATTTCCCGCCTTCTCGTCCCCAGAATCGGAGGAGAGAGACTGCAGCCACCCTTCGCCCTTGTAGGAGATTTTAGGCATTGCATATAAAACGATAGTCGTTATAAAAGCCCTCTTTTATGGATGGTGTATCCTTGCAGACCCATGTTTGTGGCAAGCCTGTTAGAGGAGTTTATGAGACGCTTACAAGGCCTGGCGGAACATAGTTCTACTAGTCAAGAGGAGGGTAATAAAGGTTCCTTTTATAATCTTAGGTTTGTTAGAAGTAGTCTCTCATTTATCAGATGAAGACAATATGATTACTTTTAACTCTACCTCCCCCTAAGATAGACAAATATTGAAGCACACAGGCCAGTTTATATCATATTGATAATGCTATATAGGATAAGGCTAGGAGCGAGCAACCACCCAAATCGACTATCGCGTTCATGCTGGAATTAGGGACATGGATTTGAGAAACGGGATTCAAAGTGAGGTGTTTGTGGCATTTAGCAGCCCGGCTGGACATCCCTACGTAGGTTCCGGCGAAGATTGATCTTAAGCTTCCCTATAGCATGGATGAGCTTAACAAGAGCCCGATGTCCTCTGTCAGCAGAATGTGACAGCAGCATCCATCCTTTCACCATCTATCAAGTCTATCTTATTATAATCCCTCGCCTTGATCTTAAACTTACCATTAGAAAGAAGCCACTTGATCTATGATATTCCAGATTGCCATACTTTGTCTAGAAGGCGAATGATAGAGTCTACAAGGCACAATAGATCAGCCTGCTATATATGAGGGCATTATTGACTACCATAAGTATCCTACTCTCAACCCTCTTCACTTTGATGTTAATCCTAATATATCCCGATACCGAGTTCAGCATTCCTATCAGAAATCATAATCTCATATAGGGCATCATTCCCTAGTCCAGGATCTCTTATAATGATGTGAGCCAAGTCCAGTTCAGTTAATCAATGGACCACAGGGAACCGGAGTTAGGAGATAGCAGGAGAGACACGATTGGAATAGTAGAGCCAGGTACGTGTCTGGAACCTCGTCTCTCTTCTCTCTACCTACATAGATAGACTATATCCTATCTGGAAATCTTATCCCGGCATCCAAAGCAACGCTCACTACCCTTCTTTGCAATTAATCCATCCATCTATCGATATAAAAAAACCGTAACCGATAGCGCCCCGCAATATATATGGAGGGAGATCTTCGGTGGCCCCTTCAACCGATTTGCTTAGGTGGTAGACCGGTCAGAGACCCCGGAGGGCTACTCCGGCACAGATGCAAGGAATCTCGGGCTAGCCACCACCCTGGTGGTGCGGAAGATTATCGAGATGGAGAAGCGGGGAGACGACCTGTCCCAGCTCGCGCGCGACGAGGTCTATATATACAAGAGATATCTTGGGCGAGGCCGACCAATACTATCGCGAGAATGTATATGGAGCAGACTGGAACTGTAACATCCACTCGCCCGCTCAGACCTTTGCCTTGAAACGCGTAATAAAAACACCCTTTCGCGGCCTCTTGGCTCCATTCTACGACTTGACCAGAGAGGACTAAACAACCGGCCGGGTTCCGGGAAGAGCACTGTCGCGGATATAGAGGGAACACACCTGTGCGGAAACAATCCACACATTTCTTTTCCCATTCTTATCAGTGCTGTCATTGCACCATATGACCTGGGAGAAGTCTCAGCACTTTGGGCTGAGTGACACTGGTCGACGAACTCCACTGTCTAGATCGATCAGTAGGTATGCCACAGGTTCTATCCGTTGCATCCCGAAAGCCGGGACTAGAGGAGTAGGCCCTGGCTTCTATATATCATCTCATTGTCACCATTGCGTGGATGGCAGACAATTACTTCACTGTTAGTCTTTGAAAATTGGAGTCAGGCGAATGCTGGGAACTCAGCGTGTGGCTTTATTCTCAGCCCCGCTCGGGCCCTAGTATCTTCTTCTCGACTCGACTTCTTCTCCATTATGGCTCCCAACTTTGTGGATCAGATTTGGTACTTTAAGCAGCGCAGTGAGATAGTTTGCGAAGAACAAGAGTTTCCCTTTCATAATTTTTGATATCACGGCAGAGCCTCACTCGCGAGTCACTCCCACGGTATTACGGTAGAGAATTAGGTGCGGCCAATCTAGAGGAAACAGGAGAACGGGGGAACGGGGATGCATTATATACATAAAGGCAGATTAGAGAGACTAGACAATCTCACATCCAACCCCAATATTAACAAGGGCGGCAGAGTCACTATGCGGGTACACAACGACAATACTGGAGATAACAAACAAGGGCATGTTGGTCATCCCTCCAGAAGCACTCATATATACGTTAGCGCTTTCAAAGGTCCTGCCATCCCTACGATGGCCTTGTCCTGGGATTTAGTCAAGCGATCTACAGCTTGTGGATCAAGCTAGACAGCGTGCAGTTGCAGTATGGGTCCCAGTGAAGCCAGCTACCGAGTTCACCGCCCGTTATGCGCAGTTTGTTGAAGGAAGAGGAGAGGAGATGCGCGACCTGCCGGCTACTCCGGCAGGGATCCGTCGACTAAGAACACGACTGTAATGCTTGAAGAAACTTATCCCTCCGGAGGTGAGCATTTAGTGCTGATCCCCATGCACTCGCTCCGGTCTCTTAGTTCCCCGACCACTAGCACCGTCAGGAATGGTGAGGCCGTGATCGTTCCCACGGTGACGGTTCCCGCCGACATCCGTCTGATGGAAGCCATCAACTTTGAGACCGACGAGGCATCTCTAACCAGAGAGTCTCTTCTCGTCCGCAAGGCGAGACACATCCGGCACCTCCCTTGCACCACAGTCCTCGGAGCGAGCCATTCACGAAATGGAGGCCGCTAACACCACGCAGTCTTAGAGTAGCAGGCTGCCTACGAGGCTCGAGAGAATACCCCTTGAGGCCGCGCAGAAGGAGCCGAGTCAGAGCCCTGTTGTCGGCTCTAGGCATGGCAGGAGTTGACTGTCTCCCTGATTTTACTCAGGGGGGAACTATGTAAATATCCCTATAAACTACGAAATGCGAACTAGAAATAGACGCGATCCTGTCAGTTCAACTTGACATGATCTAGATATACTAATGACGACATAAAGAGAGGCGGCGATGTAGCTGCCAAAACAAACGATGTATATACTTGTCTCTTCACTGTATAAAGTGATCCTGCGGCAGCACATTTGTTCACCTTTGCTACAAGGGCTAGAGGGAATTTTCAATACCTCAATGGGGTACTTCCATGA
>ONZQ02000011.1:1304423-1316599 GCA_900312665.1 Cephalotrichum gorgonifer | reverse complement strand
ATCTATTCCGAATCTGAACCCTGGCCAATCAGTTCTGCGCGGGCTGTGTCCACTGTAGATGAAGCCAGGGACCGCCCCATGAAGATGTTTAACCCTTATTACCAAACGTGATAGCTCAACTACCACTCAGACGAATATGTGATTTGCAGGTATCACCCATCCGGGCCATCTAGTTCCTTGCGCTTAACAACACAGCAACCATATGGTGGGCGTTATACAGGTATTTCCCATACCTCTGCAGCCGCA
The DNA here is from genome assembly GCA_900312665.1 of Cephalotrichum gorgonifer. Classification (NCBI taxonomy): domain Eukaryota; kingdom Fungi; phylum Ascomycota; class Sordariomycetes; order Microascales; family Microascaceae; genus Cephalotrichum; species Cephalotrichum gorgonifer. The sequence goes on along the minus strand of ONZQ02000011.1, from coordinate 1,316,353 downwards.
TTGCACCGAATACGGGCAGCTCCGCGAGCACGACACCCGGGCCGCACCAACTCGATACGACCAAGCTCTGCAGTTAGGTTGTAGACTCAGTCTCTAACGGGTGGGACCTGACGACGGCCACCCTTTCGAGCAAAATCGCCGGGTACCCTTTCCAAGAGTCACCCTTGGAAGGCCTAGGACTCTGTGCAGAGTTTCTCTCGGCCCTTCTCAAGGACATGTACTTTGATGGCACATCTAGCTGCGGATCTCGTTTTGCGGTTAATTGGCCGCCGACCGGAGAAGATTTCTGAGAAGAGGACGATCAACCCAGGGACGGGTTCACTACAACAAGACTAGTCTGATTACGAGAGATATATTTCTACAGAAGATGTCAGTATCGACAGCAACGCAAGTGGCTCAACTGACACCTGCATCCTTCTAGGCAGTAGTAAAAAGGACATCCCCGCACACAGGAGAAGCTGACAAAAGACACCGCAATTCCATGTACGACCCTGTCAGAGTCAGATCCTATCAATATTGGCCTCGAATAAGAAGAGAATAGTAAACATAAACCAAGACCAGTACATCCCGTTTTCATTTTCATCCCATTTCTATTGGTAGCGGCCTTACCATTTGTCGTGGCTCTCCTCTAGCACCTTGCCCAGCATCCTGATGCTCAGGTTCTACTCTCCTAACAACAATACAGCCTTGGAGATCCCTTCTGTACCAGCAGACAATGAGATGCCGCCCAAATCGATTATCGAGCTCACGACGAAATTAGAGACATGGGCTCGGGAGAAGAGATCCAAAATGAGGCAGGCGCACTCGACATTTACCAACCCAGCTGGACATCCTGACACTCCTATCTCGTGTCAATGTCAAGCGGCCCCCACTCCTCGACAGATCTACCGGAAGTATCAAACCCTCAAACGGCTTTTGTATTGGGGAAGAAAAGAATCATCGACTACCCCTGGCGAAGCCACTTAGCCCCAAAGGACTGAAGATCGACGAGGAGACCCGTTGGGTTGATCGGCTTGCAAGTCATTACCAGTTGTTGGCGGGCAAGGATGACCCTCTATGAACCAGCAGTGGCATTCGGATCCAAACACTCCTGAGAAAGCTTTCCACAAGGCACCGCTACGGCAGCCTAGTGGACTCGCAAATCTACTCAATCCTAATAAGAATACCAAGACATACTCAAGCACATTGAGTATACCGGCCAGATTCTAGTCAATCATTCTATTTTGACAGGCTTGGGGGCTACACTCTCATGCCAAGTTCTCACAGAGGAGCTCAACTACCCGGCCCAGTACGCACCAGAGGTCGCATCTAGGTGTGACAGGCTTGAGAATAAATTCAGAAAGGTACTAGTGCAGCGGAGGAGTGGACACATTATAAGGCGGAGCACGCTTCGTCCAACGTATGAAAAGCACATATTATGACCGGGCCCTCGAGAAAGCCCGTCACCTCGCCTACCGACTCGACTTCACTACTGGTTTCATAACGCCAAGGCGGACAGTCCTCGAGTAACTTCGGCTATTAAGGGCATTGGCCTTTTAATTATACTCACAGATACCGGCAAGTAGCACGACTCCGTACTTTGTTGAGGCTCTTACTTCCAAGATCTCATCTCGTGCCAGTTTTTCCAACAGGGGTTACGAGGACGCGCAAAGACCTGGTACAACGGCTTCAAAGGGATCTCTGAAACAATTGAGAGCGACTTTTCCAGGTTGATTTTGGTCGATTCGGGAAAAGGGATGTCGTCCACGAGTACCCACTCACACACGTGGTTGGTGGTTCAGGTGGAAGCGGGGCATAACTTTGTGCGCAATTCATTGTTCTGTCCACTCGGAGTTAGTGCCGGTGCGGGGTTATTCCAGGTGATGTTGTACACAGTACTTCTGGGCGTCTTAGCCACTGGCGTTCCCTCCTCACGAAATATACACCACTTTGAATCATATTGCCCACTGAAATCTGCCATCTGTCTGTCAGGTGAAGAAATGCAAATACAAAACCGGGAAAGGGACATTCTGGAGTCGACCAGGTACTAACAGCACTAGGCCGTCCCTGCTCGCCTCGGTAAGTTCTCCTGCTAACCAAGCGCTCCACCGAAGTTTTCGGTACCCAGGAAACAATGTACTCAGGTACTTTGAGTGCCGCCCCGCCCCGCGTCACCCTCGCCCACGCGAAGTAGGTAATGGCTTAATATAGACATGCACAGGGATTCGCCGGCAAAGCCTCACATTCGCTTTGCAGTCTCCATATCCCTCTCCAAACGCCTTCTTGCTGATGACCCTCGCTTCCCCTGCTCCTTGCAAAGCACCACTCGAACGACTACGACCATCCAATTCTCCCCTCCCCAGACCTCACACACACACACCCACACGCCGAACTCCTACATCATCAAACACGGCCAGTTCAATCTAGACTCGCTGGCGAGCCGTGCCATCATGATCTGCTCGTGAAGACTGGCGTATTCAAACCAGCCAGTCCCTCGCCGAAAGACCTGAACCTCTCACCCACCGATCTCCATATCCAACAATCCCGTCCCACTTGTCCATTGACGCAACACCTCCTGCAGGCTCCTCCCCATTGCCTGCCCTGCGTCTCCTCGCTTCGCGTCGCGTCATCCTTGATCCTCATCTTAAGCCGACCTTTGCTTTAACAGCGAATAATGGACCAACGACCATCCCAAGACAGCTTCTACAGCGCCATTATCGAAGACGATGATATCAGAGACTCAACCCCAGACCCGAACCAGCTCCCTCGCTCCCTCCCCAGAACCCGCTCTCTCTCCGACGGCGGCCCCTCCGCCGCAGCAAAGCTCCTCTCGCCCTCGCCCCACATCGTAGCCGCGGCGCGACGGACAAAGGACGACAGCTCGCTCAAGGACTCCACCCTCTCGACCCCTGTCGCGTCCTCCCCTTCCACCCCCAACCGCGACCAGTTCTCCCGCCGCAGCCTCAACCTCCACGTCCCCAACTACCGCGACCCCTCTCCCGCCCGGACCGCGTCCGGAAGCCCCTTCCACGGCAGCCGAGTGGGGCCGCTCAGCCCGAAGCTGGACCACTCCCAGGTCTTCGCCTCGCCGACCAACATCCTGCCTCGCCGCTCGAGGGGCCTCGACTTTTCTCGCGCCGCCACCAGCCTGCACCACTCCACCCTCGCCGACCAGTCGAGTCCCGATTCGAGCCCGACCATGGGCGGGAGGGCCATGAACATCCCGAGCCGCCGAAGCGGAGATTTCTCGAGCACGGAGCAGTCCTCGAACTCGCTGTGGTCCGTGATGGGCAACCAAGAGAAAATGCACATATCGAGCTCGCTGGGTAGCGTCCCCGGGATTGTACCGTCCGACTCGTCGTCGAGCTCGGACGACGACTTGATGGACGAGGACATGGACGAGACATACCTGACCACCCCCCAGGCCAAGGCGGCGATGTCCCTCGGCCCAGTGCCGGCACCGTGGTCGCTCGGGGGTTCGCCCGCCGCCAGCAGCCTCATGAGCTTTCAGCAGCGGCAACGGCCAAAGAAGCAGCCCAAGCGGCGGCTCGGAGGCTCACTGTGTCTGGGCCTGGGCGGGGTCTCGTCGAGCGGCATCTCGAAATCACCCCCGAGCGGGACGGGGGATGGCTCACACTCGAGGAGGGACAGCATCAGCTGGCAGGCGAACCAGCTGCATCTTTCCGGTAGCGAAGGGGAGGACGGGAAGGGCCCCGAGGGCATTCTAACTACCCCGAGCCGGGACGGCCAGAGGAACGTCATTCGGCGGGTCGTAACGCGGCGTGGGAATCTTTTGGTATGTTTGGAAACCCGCACCTAGCCTACCTTTAGCTCTACCGCTCTCCTAGGACGACGTTCACTAACAACAGCAGCCCAAAACGAAAGGGTTCGCCCGCATCCGCGCCGCACTAGCCGAGGAGGTCGCCCCTGTCGAGGCCGACATGTCCAGGGAAGCAGAGGTCGTCCGCCACGTAATCGAAAGCGACGTCCCCACCCGTCGTGACTCCATCGCACTCCCGCCGCACTCGACCACGAGCACCACCCACTCCTCCCCCGCCCTGAACCCCCAGGAGTCGGCAGACGACCTCGACGACGTGATGAACGACTCCGGCCTCGGTATTGGCTTCAAGCTGGGCGCCAAGGGCCTCCCGAGGCGCATGCCGTGGGACACCTCCGACTCGAGCAGCTACACCACGCCGCCGCCGCCCCCGTTCCGCCCCCGCGGCTCCTCCAACGTCAGCGAGGACGTCTGCATGGACTCGCCGCAGCAGGCCGTCCCGACCACCGGCTTCGCGGTGCCCCGCACGGCCGCGAGCAGCGACTCCCAGCGCTCCGACGGCGGTGGGGGGCCGCCCTACCACGGGACGCAGCCTCCCTCGGTGGCGGAGATCACGCGCAGGATCAACACAAAACGGCGGCGCGACGACGACCTCGACCCCGTGGCGCTCAAGCGCCGGGCCGTGAGCCCCAGCGTGAGCGTGCACAACTCGCCCATCATGCAGAGCCCGATGCAGCGGGACGCCGCGCCCTGGGGGTCCCGGCCGGGGAGCAACAGCGGCGAGGCCAAGGGCAACGGGAGCAGCGGCGTCAGCGAGGCGGGGAGCGTGGGGAACGGTAATGGCAGGGCGCCCTCGAAGGGCCGGGTGGGATTCCAGGGGATGGTGGACACCCACGACGGACTGATGAGGATGAGCATCGAATAAGGGGTTTTTCTTTATTTTTTCCTACTTTGCATCTGCGTGTTTTGGGGGCATATGGGAAAGGGATGGGAAGGGACATAGAACGGTATTCACGGCGTTTTTTCTTTCTTCTTTTTTTTTTTTGGTGACGGGCGGGCAATTTTCCTTATCTGTAGGTTCGGAGATATTTCAGATAATATATAATGATATTGTGTTGTACTCTTATTCGTATTCATACACATGCGTGATATGCGGCCTGGCTACACTTCTCATGTGACAGGTCTTGTTATATCGTGGACGCGCTCGCATGACATTTCCACGCAAGGCACTCCCAGCTCCGTCCCATCGCCATCGAAGGCTTATTCTTAGAGGCGTGGGTGGTATTTGTTTGCAGGCCTTAGGGAAGGTCGGTGGGGGCATATACCTTGTCTCGGCCAGCATCTTCCAACTCCCCTGGCACTATACCGATGCCCAAACTTCGGAGGCGCCCCCGCGGGTTGGACGGGACCTCCTGTATTATCCCTCAGACTATTATCAGCGCATCCCACTCGTCCCAACCACAACTTTCCCCCAACCCCCCCTTCACTACCCTTCCCGTCCTCTACCCCTACGTGAAGGAGAGAGAGAACGGAGACCACTCACTCCGACCCCACCACATCGCCCGGCACCCTCAACCCCGCAAACCTCCCCTCCAGCACCCTCGCCACCTCCTCCGCGACCCTCCTCACGCTCGTCCCCGCCCCGCCGCCGCTCACGACGCTATCCGCCTCGTCCGGCCGCGGCTCCTCGGGTCCCACGCACACGAGGAGGAGCCCGCAGTTCAGCCTGCGCACGACGAAGACCCCGTCCGTCATCTGCACCGTCACGCACGTGGGCGCGCGCCGCTCCCCTGCCCCGCCCGCGCCGCGGACCTCTTCTTCCTCCTCTTCGTCCTCGTCCTCTTCCTCTTCTGTGCTGTCGTTGTCGTCGGGCCGCCTGGTGTGGTGGCGGTGGCGGCGGCGGGCGGATGAGGAGGAGTACATCCTCACCAGCCCCGCCGCGACGGTCGCCCTCCCGCGCAGCGCGGAGGCGGGCGAGCCGTCCGCCGCGTGCGCGAGGAGCTTGCCGGCCGGCGTCGTGAGGAGGAGGGTGTGTGTTGAGGGGGAGAGGTAGCTGCCCAGGAATGAGGTAAGCTGTTTCGTGAAGAGGATGGGTGGCGTCTGGGTGGTTGTCTGCGCCATTGTTTCCGCGCGCGTGTGTGTGTGTGTTTGTGTGTATGTATGCGCGTGTTCCCCGTATCTACCTCTCTTGCGACCAAGCCTCCCAAGGTCGTCGTGCTTAAGTCCAAGAGAAAGACTTCCGGACTAGCTCAGACTCCGGGGAGGGAGGCTTCACGCTCGGGCGTCGGAATTCGGGCTCCCACGTAAAGGAGGTACGGAAAGGGTGGGAAGGGCGTTTCGTCGTCGGGCGCGTAGGCACTTGTGTCGCGTCGTTTGACTTGATCCGTAGAGTTGGACGGAGTACGTGGTGGTGAGGCGTTGCGGGACAAATTAGCGAGAGAATTGGAACGGCTAGGGTATCTCGTAATCAATCAATCGTTTCTTAGACGAAGAGGAACCGCCAGTATACAAGTTGGTAAACTTCGCCTGGAGCTGAAAGTCGGGAGTCGTCTTTAGTTTCGCGATGGAAGTTGGGAGGGAGTAGGTGGTTGACTGTGGACCTGGCGATAACAGATATGGGTGGGGTGGAATTGATGTTTATGGGAGGTGTATTTCCAGCTGACAGCAGCTGCTGATCGGAAACTCTCATTGTCTTGCCTTATCAACCGGCCGGCAAGTTCCGTGTAGCCGCTTCTCATACCACCTCGAAGAGTGGGTGGTTGGCGATTAGTTATGATACATTCACTTTTTGGGCGTCATGTCAAGTCTTATTGTTATAGCGTCACTTTCGCCGGCACCGTAATCCCTCCGGAGGTTACGGAAGAGGCGAGCTCACCATCAATCCAACATCACACAACGTCCAGCCCCAGGCTGCCAGAGAAGGTACAAAGCAGCAGGCTTATAATGATGTCTACCCCTCTCTCGTACAAACACGCCGCTACCCGAAACGCCGCTTACCATATCAAACCCCGGCAAAGCTTCAAACACGCCGCCCATGTGGAATGGTTCACACCTCCCAGTGTATCTACCGCGCCCTCCATCTTAAACTCCATATGAAACAGCACCTACATTCCCACCTCGTACGTCCTCACCGGTGTCCTATCCCCGGGCTTCTCCACTAGATCCCCGTAGCCGTCCAAGCTGTTACCCATCACCCTCACAACTTCAAAGATGTGCGACCCCTTGAACGCCTCTGCCCAGAGCCTCACCACCGCTGCTGAGAGCTGCCGCAGCATCAGCCCGTCGTTCGGGCCCCCATCCACAGTCGCCACGTCTAAGGGTACCCCGAACTCCGTCTCATCGAGAAGCCGCCGGACGGTCTCCAGGAGGTTCCGCTCCTCGGGTGTCGGCGGGGGGTCATGGTGCGTAAGCGACGACAGGGTGAGAAGCCACTTGGAGACCAGAACAGCACACTCAAAGTTGCAGACTACCATCGGGTTGGGTTAGCACATCACTCTCTCCAACGGGGATAGGGGCACTACCGAGAACTTACGTGAATGCTGTATGCTCCACTCCGACGACTTGGCCCTCGCGACGTAATTCACACCGGCCTTCACCAACACCGACAGCGCATGCATCGCCTGTATAAGCGCCCGCTGGAGCCTCAGCCCCCTATCCACCACCGACCCCTCGTTTATCGCTGCCGCAATGACCACATGCGACCTCGTCTCGAAACCCCGCCTCGGAACGACGTCTGCACACAACCGAATGTAGGCCAGCCGCAGGAGGGCTGTCGAGTTGAACGCCATCGGCCCGCCCGGGAACCCATCGCTGCCGAAGAACCCGCCCTGAGCCTGCGCGGCGGCACGCATCTGGTTTCCGTGCTCGAACGTCATCTGCCACACCCGCAGCGCATGCGTTATATCTTCGACATCCTCGTTCCGGAGGCTTCGCTGGCCGCTGGGCATCTGGGAGGTCGAGAGGGTCGTCTGCTTGAGGAGGTAGATGTGTTGAAGGAGGGCGTGTATGAGAACGTAGTGCCCCAGTGATGAGATGTGGCCCGGTATTCCTTGCGCCGGCCGACCGAAGAGCCTGGAGAATGCCTCATGAAGGGTTATGTCAACGGGGGGCAGTGTCTGCCGTCGTTCTTGCCACTGCCATGCCGTCTCAGCTTTCCAGAATCGCGATGGCTGAGGGAGGTGGAGGAAGAACTCCGAAGTGAGCAATAACGGCGGCGTGCCATATGCCACGCTACAGAGGTTGAAGAGGCAGTATGCCATGAGCTTCGTCCTAATCACCCCCTCCAGCCTTATCCACATCTCCCAGTCAGTCGCTGTGGACTGGCTAGTGTCGGAGCTCAGCCCATCCTCTCTGAGTAGCATCGCCAGGTAGCTTTGTAACGAGAGGGCTTCGTTCAGGATGGCACTGGGGCCCCACAGGCCGACCGAGAAAAGAAGGAGTAAGGCCTGGATTGATTCGATGCGGGACTGGATAGTACCGGGGGAACTGGTGGGGGATCGAAGGTTAGCCGAGTGCTCGCCAGGGTGCAGGGGAACGGCGTGGTGAAGGATACACTTACAAAGGCTCGCGATACGCGTCTCTCGCTATTGGCCGGTCCTGGGTCGGCGCTGACGCCAGAGAATGTCGGTGTCCATGCCCGTGCCCGTGCCCCGCACTCGGCGACGGCCTCGTCGAGTGCGGGCTGTAGGCCGCGGAAGTGGGTAACAGCGCGAGTACCTCGGGACTCTGCCTCCTCCTCGTCTGCTCGAACGCGACCGCTTTGGCGGCATACCACAATGCGTAACCTCGTTGGCTCTCAAATCGGCATTGCGCGCCGACTGACAGGATCGCGAGGAGGAGCTCTGGCGCAACCTCGACCAGCGATAGTGTCGGGAGGTGGAGGAACGGCAGTTGTTCGTGGAATCCGTTAGCGTATCCCTCCACAAACCTGATGAGCGTGTGCCGGGAAGGGAAGATGAACCCGTTCGGCAGCACGGAAGAGAATTCTTCGACTCTTCCCTTCAACACCGTGTGCTCGCCTGGGGATATTCGAAACGGTGGTACACGGCTCTGGTCCTCCAGTGGCCTGGTCGAGGAGGAAGAAACTCCGTCGCCTGAAAAGTTCCGCTGGTCAGGCTGTACTGAAGGCAACCGAGATGCAAACCGGGAGCCGGGTTTTGACAGAGCCTTGGCCGGCCATCCCCCAAGTTGCTGCTCAGGGTCGTAAGGGGGCGGGAGGAAATGGGACGACGAGGCGATATCGTCGAAGAAGTTGTAGTCGTCGAACGACATGGAGGCTGTCTGCGAGACAAACCCTGCCGATAGTGCCGCGGGTTCCTCCCGTTGTCGTGCCGAATAGGCACCTTGGTCGCCATATGCTATGGGCTTGATTCTCACGTTTGTCGCCGGGGCCGGGGTGTGGTGTGTAAAGCCGGGGACCATCGGCTGGGTCGGGTTGACGGCGCTTGCCAGCGCCGCATCGGATAAGAGGTCGAGATTACAGCCCGCATTCCTCTGTGAAATGCGGGCATTGTGATTGTGGGGGTGCGCAGCTGCTCCGAGTGGAGGTGGTGGTGCGGGTTCCGGGCGGAATGTCTGTTGGGTAGCGACAGCATGCTGCATACCAAGCACGCTCGGGTCGGCACGACCATCGGGCCTAGGGTCCTGTTGGGCTAGGACGGAAGATGCCTTTCTGGCGCGGTTGTCCTTGCTACCCTCATTGAGATGAACGAGTTTCTCATGGCGCACAAGCAGGTCCCTGATGTCCATGTAAGCATACTCTATTTATCTCCAGGGGAACGATGGATAGATTTGAGTGCGTTGGGCTGCTTGGTGCGCAAGAAATATCGGTCTCGAAGGTCAAATGTTGAGTGGGCAAAAAGACTAACGGGAGCGCAGATCAAGGAGGAGACAGGTACAGGGTAAAGGTATGAGTAGTGAACTGCGGCGGGTGGGGGGAGTATTCCGGGTCGGGATTATGGTAAATTCAACTTCTTGATATTGGGTAGGTTTTCCCGCCGATTCACAAGGGACTTACCGTCTTCCAAAGGTCTTTCCACAAAGGCCCCATGTACACGAGAAGGGCTTCTCCTTGGTGTGCGTCCGCTCGTGCCGCTGAACATGCTCAACACGTCTAATCGAGCACAAGAAAAAAGGTGAGTTAGTGCATTCCAGAGTACCTGGGACCCCAAGAGCTGCAAGAAGAACGGAAAAAAGGAAGGGGGGGGGGGGGGGGTCAGTCTCACCTGAAGCGTTTACTGCAGTATTTGCACGGCAAGGCCTTTGGCTTCAGGTGCCGGCCTTCCCCATCGCCTGTATTAACAGGAGTGGGAGGTGTGGGTAGGGAACCACTAGGGGCTGCAGTAATAGTTGAAGAGGCTTGGCTTGAAGCAGAAGCGGGATTTGTCGGGGAGGAGGGGCCCCGATGTGGAGGTGGCGCCTCTACAGGCTGGGCTGGCATCATTAAGGGAGGATGCGTACTGGTACTGGGGGAAAGTCCAGTCACGCGGCACCAGCGCGTGCGGGGGAGACGCAGAGGGAAGGGGAAGAAAGCCCCTCGGCCCAAGCGGTGAAAGTGCTATGGTGGTAAAGTCGGGGAATTTGCGGGGGTGAAATAAAAGCAGGATGGGAAGGATGTCTGCTCCGTCTTAGAGGGTCTGATGGGGGGCGGCGGGCGTAGGAATATGAGTTTTGTTTCCTTCTGCTACCCCTCAATCACCCCCCTTCCGTTCCCGAGAAAGAAGAGGGTATAGCGAGGATGGAGAAGCCCCTTCCGGCTTTCCTAACCGGTCGATTTCAGCGAGGTTCCGGTTGACTTATCAGACATCGGTGTCCACTGTTGTTCCCATCACCAGCTCGACAGAACACGACACACGCGCTGGGGTCTGGGGTGCAAGAGCTGTCGTCTTCTGTGAGGATACACAACCCCAGAGGTCGGGGGTCGCAATTACTCGCGAGGCAATGGAGAGTTGGAGCAGTGCGCCGGGGCGGTATAATGTTCGCGGGGGAAGGGGGGTAGGGGGGGTTTGGGTAGACCGTCTGCTTTGGTGTCTAAGTGAGATCTGCTTGGGGGGGAGGCAGTAATGCGCCCTAGGTCATCCGAGTAAGAATCAGCCTTCGGGAATTGCGATTCGTTTGAGAAGACTGTGCCAGAAATAGTGGTGTCAAGCTCAGAGGGCGAGGGAGTGGGCGAGAGTGGACGACGGCCGGAAGGGGTGTGAGGATATAAGGTGGGGAATATATAAATATGGACGCAAAGTAATAAGAAGGGAGTATTGAGAAGGGGGGGGGGGGTCGCGGGGGGAATATGGGATATGGGATATGAGATATGGGATATGAGATGAGTTTGAAAAGTGGAGAAGGACACAAGTAAGGTTCAAAGATGGAGAAGTATCCGACGATATGGTCGGACCCAGCCTTGTCGGTTCGGCTGGAGGGCCGGGGTAATGCAGGTAGAGGTAGGTAGGTAGGGGAACCCGTAGTCGTACCTTGGAGATGGGTGATGACGAGGAGAATGGGAATGTGCAGCCAGCTTTCTGGGGACGAGCCGTTGTGTGGGCCGGAGGGTGGGCGAAGAAGCGCTCATGCAAGAAGAGCTGGAAAGCGTGTAAAAGGGTTTTTTTTGCAAGACAAACCCCGGATGAAGTGGACTGGGTGGTAACTAGGTAAAGATCACTTCTCGAGGTACGAAGTAGTACGAAGCAAAAGCAGGCGAGAGAGAATGGGGCTTGGAGAGTGGGCGGTACCTGACGTCCATGGTCGCGGGGGGCAGGAGGTGTGTCCCATTGGCATTGGCATTGGCTTGGGGTGGGCGCTGCCCCATGGGGTTCATCTCCAATGCGGAGAAATCAAACACCTTCCCAATAGCAAACGGGGGTCGGGGTTGCATGTGGGGGGCCAAAGGCGGGGACGGGGCCAATCAGCCGTCCGTGGCGGAGGTGACCTCGACGCAGTTGGTGTAATACTTGTAATGAAGTGGGAACGGGCTGGACGCTTTTGACTTGGGGGAAGGTAGAAGGGGGGGGGACGTAAAATTTCTCTTCTCAATTATTCCCCCCTTCTTTGTTATTTTCGTTTCCCCGACCTTCCTTCCTTCCTTCCCTTTCCCCTGCCCACCCCTTCCTTCCTCCCAAGCTGCACATGCGGCAAGCGGTGACTGTACCCCCGTTTGCCTATAGTAGGCTGTCGCAGGCCC
>ONZQ02000011.1:1249206-1304207 GCA_900312665.1 Cephalotrichum gorgonifer | reverse complement strand
CCCCCCCCCCCCCCCCGGGGGGGGTTATCCCCATTCCTCGGGATTGTTGACTCCGGATCCCTCGCGCTCATCAGCTTGTGCCGCCTTCGCTCTATCTCTTTGTAATGACAAAATCCTACCGGCTGCCTCGGTGTCACTCTCTCGTCCGCGCCCCAGTGGATGGCACCTTGACTGCGCGTCACCCCAGGTAGTGGGGGATAGATGTTAGGTGTACTTGTACTCGTACTCGTTCTCGTACTATTTAGTAGTTAAGGATACGTATCTTCTTGTGGACCAAGCGGGGAAATGATATTAGAGCCGGGAGAGGAAGGACCTCCCCACAAAGAGCAAAGGCGGGGGTAACTAGGGTAGGTGCAATGGGGAATAGTCATCAAACCCAAATCTCGGCTGCAGGCTCAGCCAGGGCTTGTGCTCGCTTGACCTTGGGCCTGGGGCTTTAGGAAGCTGACGGGAAAGAGGATAGAGAAGGTGGATCTTTCCCCAGATCTGCCCAGTTTTCAGTAGTTTCGTCCACTCAGCTGCGCTCATAGTGTGCGGCAACAACAAATCAGCGGTACTTGACACGGGCGCGTCCTCACATGAACATTAACCATACCTCGCCGCCCCTCCCCTCCTTTCGGCCCCTCTCCGTTTGCGGGGAAGCGGGAGACATCCGAGAAAGGTACAATCACGAGTACATTGGTCTATTAGTACTTTGGTGAGCCTAGAACATCCCGAGTATTCAACCGAGTTTGAAGATTGAATGAACACAAAGATCACAATGTCACCTCGTCCACATCCCGACAATTTTCTCAGATTCAAGGTCGACGATGCTGTTGCCTCTGGCGGATCTGATGCCTATATCATAGCGCAGAGTGTAGCCTGCAGTAAATGATCGCGGTGGTCGTGCACTCTGTCCGCAGCGACAGGTGCATCGGCATTGGCAGGGGGGGCGGTGAAGCGACTTGGAACTGAGGGATAGAAACCTTACTCGGAGCTGTGCGCAATGCCCGAGGTACAAGGGCATCTAGATACAGCTGTCAATTTAGATCACGGAGGGTGGAGAGAATGTGGGGTAATAGCGCCATGGCCGGGGGGCAGCTCCCACAAAAACCCCATAATTCCACCGCTAAAATCAGGCGCTAGTGATCCGCGATTTCCAAGAAGGACAGACAGGGTTGGCGGTGGGAACGCGGGTGCGGGGCACAGAAGCTTGCCAAGCAGAGCGAGGCCATTTACAATACTCTTGCTTGCCCCCGTGCCTCCGTTGTCGTCGTCGTGAAACCCCTTCCCGACACTTCACATCGTAAGGTGAACTATTTTCCCCCTTTTTGGACATACCACTTTTAATATTGGACTCACAAGAGGTCGGCAGAGATCACTGACCCCGTGCGTTGCCGGATTCACAGCGAAAAAGTGGACCGAGACGGACATGTGCCGGGACAGTCAGTACTTGGCGATCATCTTGGTCTCTCTCTCTCTCTCTCTTTCTCTCGGGAAGAAGAAACCGACCGCCCCCTCCTCCCCTCTGCCGAGACCAGAAAAAAAGAAAGTATTATTCCTATTCCAGATGGGGGTTCGCATTCATTTGTCAACCTCCCCAATCCGTCAAGTTACACCCGCTCTTCTCGCCACTTCCGGACGCGGCATCGAATCAAGTTTTCCCCTCCCATCGCAGATCCGATGCCTACATACCATCCCGTGCTCACCATCTTTTTTCACCGCTCAAAATACATATACTTTTTAAAGTACAATCCGTCCAATCCACGGAGGCCGTTTCGTTTCAAATGGGATCGGTTATAACCTGCTGAGGAAACGAAACAAACATAATATGCCCCGCCATCTAAGCAACATCTTCTTTCGTCTGGAGTCCCGTCAATCTGGGTATTCTCGCTTGAACACCCAAAGAACCACCCCCCCTTCTCCTCTTCTTCCCGTTCCCCCTCTTCGGTTCCGCTGTCGCAGGACTAACCCGTTCAATTCGTCTCCCACCGCAGAGTCCAACTTCTGCATAATAGCCTGATGACGACATTCCGGGTCCAACGCCTTCGATTTCATCCCGTGCTTCGAGAAACAACTTGCCCCGGCATATAAGGTTCACCCTCTCCTCTCCCCCCGCCCTTCCCCCGCATCTGCCCTACATCCTTCCCTTTTACCCTGTAGATGATGAAGGGGGCACCTTTTCATCTGTTTGCTCTGTGTTTTAGGCCCCGTGACCACCCCAACGCAAGACCCCGCATGGGCGCGACAAATGCCGAGATGGTCTAGGGAGATCTGAGGGCGAGAAAGGCCCCAAAGGGTTGGATATCCTGTGGATCGCCACCTGGGATAGTAGTAGCCGAGGCTACCTTCTCTTCGGGGCCAGTCTAGACTCGGGACGGGAGCTAGTACAGCACCCCGCTCCTGTACCCCCCCAGTCCCAGTCCCAGTTCCCTTGTTGATTGTTGATCGGCCGGTTCCGTGCCAGGCAACCTCGAAAGTGTCCTTGTTGACATGTAAGCTTACTAGTTGGGGAGGATATATTACTTATAGGGACCGAGACAGAAAGATTGGCGGGAGAGGTTACACCCTTTCCAGCGTCATCATCAGTACTCCTCCCACAAAGACCGAGTCCTCGAGTCCTTCCCCCCCATGACAGTATACTATCCAGGTCACCCGTGTATCAGTCAATCGGATATCGAATTAGGAGCTGTAGCAAAAGCCAAGAGCATCTAGATAACACAATCGGGGTGGTGAACTGAATGCCAGCACCCGGTCCAAACCAAACAGGATGTCGGAAAACATATGACCGGTCCCCCTCAGTCGGGCTACCTCTAGAGACAATTGAGTAGCGCCCCCCCTCCCCCCTTCCCCCTTCCGGAGCGCGGGATGAGCCCCTCGGGACGCGTATTCATTCGTCCTCCTCAGTCGCGCTGCCCCTGAAGACGGTATCGAGTAGGACGTGTACTAATCCGTACTCCTCAGTCGCACTACCCCTGGTGACGGGATCGAATAGGATGTGTGTTTAATCCGTCTGCGAATACTCCACCTTGCCAGCAGCCTGGCCCATCTTCATCAGCCTCTCCCTCATGCCCTCGGCCCTCGTCCTCAGGTCGCCGTCCAACTCGTCGAAGCGGCAATTCTCAACCCACGACCCGATGCCGTGCTGCAGCACGTTCCTCGCACGCGCCCCCTTGCCCTTGACGTGGCCGATGCTCCCGTGGAGCGTCGCCCGGTCCTTGGTCGCGTCGTACACGCCGCGGTGCAGGATGTTGTTGTCGTAGAAGACGATGTCGCCGGGGCCGAGCTCGACGAACAGCTGATCCGGCATGTCCTTCTCGTAGGGGTCGGCGCTGCGCTCCGCGTTGGTTCGGGCGCGGCTGTGCGAGCCGGGGACGACGACGAGGCTCGCGTCGTCGTACAGGGCGAGGTTGTACTGGGCGTGCCAGGCGGGCTCGGCCAGCCTCTCGAGCTCCTCCTCGGCCGTCGCCTCGGGGCCGACGTCGTCCCTGTGCCACCGCAGCGCGAACTCGCTCTCGGGCCTGACGAGCATGTTGAAGAGCTCCATAACGAGCTCGTCGTCGCCGCACTCAAGCAGGTCGCGGGCGACGCTGATGATCTCCTCGGAGAAGTACACCTCGGCGTAGGCCTTGCTGTCCGGGAGGGCGGGGTTCAGGAGGTGCTGCACGCCCCAGATGCCCTTGGTCTTGGCCTCGGCGGGGTCCCAGGGGGGGAACTGCTTGCCGACGATGCGGACGTTGGGCCAGGTGCCGTCACGGCCGAGGGCCTCGGCGCGGGAGGCCGCCTCGCGTAGGGCGGCTATGTGCGTGGGGGTGAAGATGGACCTTACGACGACGTAGCCGTTGGTCGCGAGCTGGGACCGGAGCTCGGCGCCGGTTGGTCTGGTTGGGGCAGTCATGTTTATGTGTGTGTGTGCGTGTGCGTGTGTGTACTTCGTATCGTTTGGACTTCGACTGGAGGCCTGCTTCAGTTGTCCTGTTGCGGCCGATGTGGATGTGGATGTGGATGTGGGTGTATCTCAAGGTAGTCGCAGTCTGAAACTACTCGTAGAAACGAGGGCGGGAACACGGCGGCTTAAATGCAAGGTGCTTGCTATCGGCGGTGCCCACGTTACCCGTCCCTATCCTGGTTCTCGGTGACGTGAGGGGTCGTCTGAATCCTCCTAGCTGTCACACAAGCTAAGTTAGCTTGTTGGGCTTTCATGGTTCCCCCCATTATTGGTGGGCCGCATTCCCAGTTATGTTCCACTCATGATTTTGGTTCTACGAGCGCCGATATCGACTGGCTGGTGGTTCAATGGTTGGTGACTGGGTGGCTCCTGCCCCGCACTGTCATCCCCACGCACCTGGTGCGAGGGCTGTTCCTTCCCATTTGGAGTCTGGCGTAGCGGAGTACCGACAGATGGGAAGAAGAAGAAGAGGGAAAAATCGCCCGAAACCCACCTTCCTACCTCGGATGGGTCCCCTTAAGCGCGCGATAAAACGTTACTTTGATCTCTCGGGTAACGTGTGTGTGGGTGTCATGGTGGGTTTAGTTATGGAAGGTGGAGGATGGAGGGGCAGCAACCTGCGATGCGGGGCGAGATGTGCGGGGCAGTAGCAAACTCGTACGTACGAGTTATCATTTTTTATCTTGCCTGGCGCCACGATATGATACCCTGCATCCCACTTCGAGGTTTCTCGAACATATAACTGCCCCTATTTTTCATTCGTCTTTTTAGGTTTATTCCTTTATTTTATTTTATCTTTTTAGGGGGGAGGCCCCGGCCTCAAGCTTAAGCTCCTAAATCGGAATCGATGCGATATTGACCCAGAGCAAGCAAATGCACGGGCGGATCCAGAGATAGATAGATAGCCCCGATCAGTAACATCATAATCTAACTCTCAGCCCCGAGACAGCCCCATTTTACTCTTGGCGCTGCGGCTTCAACCTCAACAGTCCCCAGGCTCCTCGATAGTAGTATCCGTGGACCCATGAACCCGGGGGCACCGACTACCCGGGTCCGTAATCACACACGGGAACCTCTATCCCTTGCATCCATACTCATGCATGTGTCTCTGTATGTGTGTAACGTTGGCCCCGTACCAAACTGATACCTCTGAGATATTCAAGGTCTAAATGCCGCCAACCACAGCTGCGTCACGCTAAACAAGACGACGTCGTCGCCCTTTCGTAGAACCAGCATAGCACGCCGTACGCCTCGTCCCAGTATCCATTCCCCCCAAGCCCCAATCCCTTCCTCTCCTACCCGTAGATGCTTCAGTGCGCCGCACCCCGGCACGCCTCCTCCGGCCACCGGACCGTCCACCCCGTAACCGTCTTCTGCACCTCCAGATCCCCAGGGTCGTTCTCGAAGAGCGGTGCGTCCAGCTTCTTCTCGAGCAGCTTCTCCACCACGAACCCCGCCTCCCGCGCCAGGTCGAAGAACGCCAGGTCCTTGTGCTGCAGCCACGGCCGGTACGACGTGAACACCACGTACGCCGTACTCTCCCTCCCCCTCCTTAGCGCCTCCCTGATCGTCTTGACCATGTTCCCGTGCTCCGAGTGCCTGAAGAGCAGGTCCGCCAGGACCAGCACGTCGAACCTTCCCCCCTCCTGACCCTCACCCTCCACCGCGGCGCCGCCCAGCTCCGCCGCGAGGGGCTTCACGTCCCCTCCCCAGATGAACCCCTTCACCCTGACCCTCCCCCTCGCTTCCGGCACGAGCTCCTCCAGCCCGTCCACGTTCTTCTGCATCACCTCCACGAGGTCCGCGTCCGGGAAGTCGGTGAGGACCACCCTCTCCGCCTCCAGCGCGCCGCACACGAGCGACGGCAGCCCCGCGCCCGCACCCAGCTCTAGCACCGTCTTGCCCCGCACCCGCTCGGGCTCGCGCTCGAAGAGCTCCGAAACCACTCGCGACCCGTTCCAGAGGTGGTGCGCCTCAAGGGGTGAGTGGCCCACGAGGTGGAGCGTGAGCTCGCGCCCGTCCGAGAGCGTGTAGAACTCCGTCTTGGGCGGCGGCGTGGGGGGATAGTAGTCCTCCGGGTCGGCGAAGAGGTCACCCATCGAGGCGTCGTCGGCGGCCATTTTTGAGAGAGTGTTCTTCACGGTCAGAGAATTTTCCTCTTTTTTTTTTCCCTGTGGTCTTTGAAATTTTTTCACCCCCTTTCCTTTCTTCTAGTAGAACAGTAATATGTATGGGGGGAGGCGATGAGTCGTTGTGCTTTCCGGGGATTCGTTGGTACATGTAAGTTTTGGTAATTTTTGCGCATTATTTTTTTGGTGGGTCTTCGCCAAAGTATGTATGCGGCGGATGTGGATGCGGATGTGGGCGTGGATACGGATGTGGCGATCTTCCACGCCGCCCTTCCGCACTCCGCCGAAGTAGCAGACGCCCCGAACAACAGATATCACCATCACCAGCCAGAACCAACCCAAATTCATTATCCTCACACTCACCCACTACAACCCGCCCCTCCCCGTACTCCTCGCCAACTCCTTCAGCATCGCAACCGTCTCCTCCTCCCTCTCCCTATACTCCTGGACCCTCTCCTCCCGCTCCGCCATCCTCGCCCTCCAAATCTCCTCCCTCCTCACCTCCCTCTCCGTCTTCTTCTTCGCCTTCAGCGCCTCCAGCCTCTTCACCTCCGCCAGCGATCCGCCCCCGTCCCCCATCAGCGTCCCCTCGTCCACCTCCCCGCCCGGCGACCTCTCCCTGAACTCGCTCATCTTAGCGTTCACCTCCTTCTTCTTCTCCAGCTTTCTCTCTCGACTCCCCGGCTCCGCGCGCGGCACGAGCTCCTCCAGCCGCTCCTTCTGCTCGCGCCTGTCGGCCGTCCGCGCGTGCCGAGCGGCCGCCGCACGATCAGACCTGTCGTGCGCCATCTCCTCCTGCAGAAGCTCGTCACGGAGCCGGAGGTCCTGGAGGCGAGGCGTCGGCGCAGTGTGCCTTGCGCTGCCGCTGCCGCGGTGGGATGGGGGTAGCGGGGCGCCAATGTCGTCTCCGTCCGAGTTGCTGTCAGAGTCGTCCTCGTTCTCATCCGCCCGCGCGAGATCTCTCGGTTCGCTCGGCTCCCTCCGGCGTGGCGCGTGCTCCGTATCTCTAGGCGATTCCGGCCACTCCCTCTCCTCGCCCTCGGCATCCTTGGCTTGGCTCACGGCAAGCTCCCAGATGCTCGGGTCGTACCACCCCTCCGCCAACGTTCCCGCGTTCCACTTCGCGAGAAAGCTCTTCCACCGTCCCTTCACCTCCCTCTCCTGCATCTTCGCCACGTCCTTCTGCTTCTGGATACTTAAGTAATACCCCAGGAGTGGCCTGAATGCCTCAAAGTCCCCCTTGACCAGCTTCCTCGATCCGAAGGGTAGCTCCTTTGCCACCTCCTCACTCCGACTTTCTCTTGGCGACCTATGCCTCCTCTCCCCCCGAGACCTCTCCGACCTCTCCGACCGCCGCTCCCGCCGGCCGTCATCCTCCGGCGACCGCCGCGCCCTCCGTTCGCGGTGTGCGCGTGGTGATCTTGACCTCGACCTTGCGCTGCGCCTCCCACCCAGTCGTCCGTCGTCCCGGGCATCCATTGGTCTTTTGTGAGTCTTCCCGCGTGAGGATCGGTGTATGCAAACTATGAGACTGTTTACTTGTAGTCTTTGTAAAAGTCGTAATCGTAGCTGTGGATGTTGGGTTGGTATTAGAGGTGTCTGAACCGGGATGTGTGTTGTATCATGGAATGTTTGAAGGTACATTGATGTTGACCGGGTATGCCTTAAAGCAGATAATAACCCCGGTACATGCATATTCAAATCAATCACCCCGAAATAAGCATCACCAATATGGGCAAACTAGGATGACGAAAGGTAAACGGCCATAGACATCGTAAATATTTGCTGTTCTTCGGCCCTACCAACGTTGTTCGTCCCGGATTGTTACGATAGTTATGTCCCATACCCCCCACACCTTATGAGGCGAACCCAAAAACCCGTAAATAACTCCGTGCTCCCAAGACCCTTAAACCAACAGGGCAAGAGCAGAGATTATACCAGCAACACACGCCCTACGTTCTATATGCCGCTTCCTTCTTTTCCTCGTATGAACTCCCCTCATCTGGGGACCATTAAAAGATTCCCTCTCCAGCATCTCAACCAAGTCATGAGTTGGGTATCAAGCATCAACAAAATCACAATCCCCAGGTCCGTCCCCGTTATGATCCCGATATCCCCTCGCCAATGGGATTCCCATGCACCACGCACCCGAGACACTGGCAGTCGTCTCCGCACGGACACGATGCCGTGTCCCCCATGCAATCATTCCCAAATGGATACGTGACAAAGAAGAAATCGCTGGCCGACAACGTCTGCTCCTCGCTGGTGCCTGACGCCGTATCAGAGGGTGTCTGCGGCGACGGCGACGTTGTGGTCGGTACCGGACCGGTGCCTGCTTTCGTCTGCTCCGGTCCCGATCCGCAGCACCCACCTCCGTTGGCCACCCGGTTGGTCTCAGGGGCGACCGGGGTTGCCGCTGTCGAGATCGAAGTGTCGCCGTTTCCAAGCACGGGAGATGCCACACTACGTCGCCCATTGGTGGGCTCGCCACCGTTAAGATCCGACAGGTGCGGGCTCCCTGCATGGAATTGCGTCGAGCCCTGTAGGGACTGAGTCATGCCGTTTCCCCACGCATCGCCCATCATCGAGTTCCACGCTGAACGGACGTAGTTCTGCGTCGCTTCATTGTACGGGTGCGCTGCGCAGCCGACGCACTGGCATGAGCTCCCGCAGGTGCAGACGTGCGACGACCCGAGCGTGGGCGTCGTGGGGGTGCCCGTCGCCATGAAGTTGAGATCCGGCGCCCCCATGGTATTTGGGTTGCCAAGTGCCTGTGCCGTCATAGAATCCATGCTCTGCTTCCATAACTCGGGGAGTAACGGATGGAGATACGAGCCGTAGTGAGGGGGGTATGTGAATATGGTCGGCTGAGAAAAGTAAGGTGTGTGAGGATGCGAATAGGGCGGCTGATTCGGCACCATGTTTGGCGTCATCACTCCGGGGCTGGCCTGCTGGACGTGTGGCACTGCACCGTGACCTACCCCGGGCATCGGTTTCGTCTCCGACGGTGGCGACGCAGGCTGGCAGCAACTCCCCTTCTTCGGTTCCGGAATCTCGGCTCCTGAATTCGGATCCTGGGAGGAGGGTCCAGCTGATATATGGTTGGACATCGGTCCGGGGGCTAGCCGCGGATTGTGTCCTGAGCTCGACGGTTGGCTCGACACGCTACCAGGGTGCGCGCCTCCCGGGCTGGGCTGTATCGAATGGTCTAACGCCGAAGGGGGTAGCTGGTGGGGATAAAAGGGGTAGATCATCGGGTTGGCCGGCCCGGCATGGTGTGGCGAGATAGGCACTGACGAATACCCGTTTACCGCGGCAGCCGGAACATGGTGCATGGTGGTGCCGTTTCGCGTTTGCGCTTGTTGCCTCGCGTCGTAGGCAGGCACTATATGAATCTGACTAGCATCCATCCGCTCGAGAGTCGCGGGATCGATCGACGCCTTCCTACTTGGTCTTGACGGCTTCGACGCCTTCTGCACTCGGAACGACGATGGGGTGGCCCCGGACTGGGTCGGTGACTTCGTAGATGGGTCGCTCGGGGCGGGTGACGCCTCTTCAGGAGATGCGCTTCCTTTTGGCGCGCTGGGCTTGCTCGTTCCGCAGTGACAAGTCTGTTTGCGCGGGATCGCGGCCGTCACGCCAGCGCACCCACATTGTCGGGAGGGTGGGTGCGGGCAGAGGCTGAGGGGCCGTCCGGGTTTCCGGACGGGGACCATGAGGCGCTCGTTGGCATGATTGCATTTGGTGGAGCGATGCCCGCGGATGCATGGCTCACTGCAGGGGAGCAACAGTTAGCGCTCGCTCTGAGGTATCCAAGGCATGAGAGTAGTGTCACTAGTAGGCGTGGGAGTGGAACAGAGGGGATGGATCTGGATGCATAGTGGAGAGGTACTCGAGGAAGCTGAATTGAGAAAGGAGGGTATGAAGAGGATCTCCAAACACAGAAGTATCCTTGGGTGAGAGGGTGGGAGGGGGGGGAGGGAGGGGCGGTGGGCGGCTGAAGGTGGGGCCAACGAGGAATAGTAAACTCACCAGGCCATCTTCAGGCCATTTATGATGGGCATTTTCGCTGATAGGATACCTGCCGTAGCTCAGGCCATATCAGTCGGGTAGGTGCGCCAAGCGGGTAGACGTTCGAAGCTTGTCGTCGCACCGGGAGCCGCAGGGGGGAGAGCCGTCGGACAAGAGCCCAGATACGTCGTGCTGGTGCTGACGGCCTCTAGGGTTGTCTGGGCGCAAGCGAGACCCTGGAGGGGCATCAACCAGTCTGCTCGCGCGTCGGAGTACGGACAGTGGATGTACCCCGACAAACGTCCTTCACCGGACAACAGAACTTGCGCTCCCGTAGGGATAACCGGCCGAACAAGGAGGGGACTGCAAGGTTCCGAAATGTAGTGGCGGATAAGGTTTAAGTTCCTAGTGGCCAGGTTCAATCCTCGTGCGGACTAAAAATGATAAAGAAGAAAAAAAATGCGAAGATGCGACGATACCAATTCCTGATCGAGGGGTCCCCAAGGGTGATCGCCGTAGGAGGAGGGGCGCTGGCCACGGCGAGGCGGAACTCGGTATGGACAAGTAGAGATCGGAAAGAGTGGTTTGGAGAAACTTGCGCAGAGGTTGTCCGGGATCGTGGGAGTATTGTTAATGTGCTCACGCCCGCGAGTCGAGCCTTGAGCCTACCTGTACGAGTACAAGCAGGAAAATGCCGGTAGCGTTTTCTCCCCCCACGCAGCACCAGGGAAGAAGAGGATCTGTCAGCGAGGGTAATCGGGTGTCATGGAGGGGGGTGTGCGGGTCCGAGGCCAACGTTAGAGTCCGGAAAAAGGAAGCGCCGCGGGTGGTGAGGTTGCGTGTTTGGATGACGGATGAGGTGAGGTGAGGTGAGCTACAAAGAATTAGGTAAAGTACGGGTGCGGGCACAAGTACTCAATCGTAGCGTCAATGGTGTGTGCGAGTATGGTATGGTGTGAGTGTGAGTGTGGGTCGAGGACGGGAACGAACTGGCCTGTCCGAGAGGGAAGGAACGAAAGAATATCGATGTTGGATTTCAAGGTTGATGATGGAAGATGAAAGCTCCACTTGCACCGGCAGACAAGATGGATAATACAGATATTCTGGCAGGACATTAACTAGCAGTATCGCCATCCGGGTGGGTACCTCTGACCCCTAGTTGCAATGTACTCTACTTCGTACCTCGACACCTTGCAATGTACTAAAAACACTTACACTTACTGGTACGCTTGGGGCTCATGGTGCTCCTGCCATCTCTCAATGGCATTGAAAGTATTTTCCTCCGACCATTCCTCGAGGGAACCGCAAATGGAACGTCTTAGGGGAGTGAGGTGGTGGCTGACCCCGCGTGGTGAAGTACTTGCCGTGGAATTCTCACCAGGACCAAGCGAGTACATACCTCAGCCCGTGGCCCTCCCAGCTTCAAGCGTAGGCTCTCCGAGAGTAGCACCGGAATCGATGGCGAGTCCTGTGCCACCATCATCACCATCACTAACCTCAGCTTCACTAATACAAAATGCCACGGATCGAGTTACGTAAAAGCAGTTAGGAATCTCTAGCCCCTTCATAGTCTTCGCCCACCCTCCATACCATATCATCGCTTGAGTACCCAGGGGTGAATCATGTCCAGCAAGGGCTTAAAAATCGAAATCTTCCATGATGGGAGGTCGAAAAGTATGACATGTGCATGCACCCGAGCAAAGAGCGAACGTGGGGCCCAGGTCCGCCCCGCCCAAGCCGCAACTTGAGCAAGTTTTCATTGGTCCGCCACCACCCCTCTCCCCTCCACAACACGGGCAAGAAGTCCAAGTGAGCAAGCAAGCTCCGTGGCTCGCTCCTGCATCAAACCCGCTCGTATCACAACCCGTTCCAACAGCTGGCAATACTTGTAATAGATTTAAATCCGGTTCTACCAAGTAACTACAGCTCGTAGTTCACACATGCTCAATGCTCCAAGGCGTGGTAGGTATCCTTGACCCACATATAAGTAAGCTCCCGCCGCTTGTGAACGAACACTGGTCCTACATATGCTTGTATGCCGACTGCCCGAGATTTAAATTGCGTGTGATCCGGGAGGTTGGGTCCACGCCTACGCCGGCTTGCCTCAAAAAGGGCTACATCAAACTAGCCAAAACGTCAAGGGCATCACGGTGTGAAGGGGGCAATCTACTTTGATTCCTTCATCCTTTCCAGAGGTCACAGGTCCTCGAGCGGGCTGTAAAAGCGGGGGAGTGGACAGGGTTCCTAAGGTTGCCTGCCTTATCCAAGGTCCGGTCTGACAAAATCGATATTACCCCAACAGACAAGGATCCTCCCACGTTTCTCCCCCGGAGCCAAGAAATAAGTCTTCGATGTGATCCGTCACTCGCCCACACCATAACCATACCCATGCCTACCCGCGAGCATGGCGTAGAGCCAGGCTACTGGAGGTCAATGGTGTATCAGCGACGCCGAGCTAGCCGCCCCTTAGGGGCGACCCTCGCCCTCGTCGTCCGAGTCCGCGAACATATCGACGGCCCTCATCCGACTTCTTGGCTGACCCTTTCTCGCGGATGAAAATGCGACGGGTCCAGCTCCCGCTTGCTTGCCTTCGTCAACAGAAGCGGGTGCCAGCGCCGGCGCCGGGGTCTCATCTCCAGCTGACGTCCCACCCCTGGCCTCGACCCCGCCGCCGTCCGCTCCATCGCTCTCCTCCATCGCTTCACCTTCAGGTTCGCTCTCCTCCATCGGCACACCCTCGGCATCACTCTCCTCCATCGGTTCACCCTCGGGGTCGTCGTCCTCTTCCATCGGCTCCCCTTCAGCATCTCCATCCGACATGGGCTCTCCTTCGACGTCTTCTTCCTGTAGTTCCTCCCCGACAACGTCATCCTCGTTCATCGGCTCCCCCCTATCCTCGTGAGCCTGCGCCTGCACCTCCGCAGCGGTCGCCTCCACCGGCTTCCACCTCCCCTTCTTCTCCTCGCTAACCTCCTCCGCCTTCCGCGCCGCCCGCAGCTCGGGCGGGTCGTCGAAACTCCGCACGAAGAGCTCCTGGCTCTCCGCGGGGAAGACGCACCACCCCTCCCACAGATTCAGTATCAGACCGACGCTCCTCTTCCACTTCTCCGCGCGCAGCCTCCCCCACCCGTGCCTGTGCGCCATCATGCCAAGCTTCTCAAACGTCTTCCTCCCCTTTAGCGCAGCCTCGAAGAGCTGCCGGTACCTCCACGCGTGGCGGACCACGCTCGTAGATGAGGAAGATAGGATGTCGCTTATAATGTAGAGCCCGACCAGATTCGCCCCGCTCATGTCGCTTCCGTCGCTCCCCGCTTTGTTTCCCCCAGCCTCTTCTAGCTCGGGACTAGCATCCCTATCCTTCCCGGCATGCTTTCTCTGGGGATTGGCACCAGATAAAGCGAGGGGCTTGTCGATATTGGAGACGATGAGGTCCACCACTTCGTCGGCGCCACGACTCGCATGAGTAATGGCAAACGCCGTGACCCGCGCAATATCACCCTTTTTTATATGTGATAGCGTTGTCGGAAGGCGCGATAGCAAGTGCGTCAACCTCGCCTTCTCGAGGGGGTTTAGGAACGTCTTATCGACTTCCTTGGCAGCAGGGTTGTCCCTACTTCCGTCGCCCTCCCACTCCTCATCGTCCGACGAGTTGTAGTCGGGGTCCGAGACGAGCTCATCCAGCTCGGCCACGTACTCAAAGGGGAGACCCTTCGTAGGTTCCTTCCAAGCGTGGCTGTCCTCGAAAATGGGATGGTACTTCTCCCTTCCGCGAGAGGACTGAGCGCCAGTGACGACCTGCCATAGCTTCCACCTGTACCACACGCCGGCCTCGCTCCGCGGGTTCCAGATCCAGGCCCACTTCTCCTCCTTCTGGACATCCGGCCGAGTCATCAGCAGGGCCTCGAACTCCGGGCCGTGCTCTAGGAGCCCCTCAATTACCATGCTAACCATCTGTACCGTCTTGATATCCTGTGGGGGCTGGACCGGGACGTGCATCAAGCTACTCCTTTGTATCGTGCTTGGGGGGCCGTAGGAGGTCGGCGGGGCGAATCCGCGGTGGAAGCCACCGCCGCCCTGTTGTGAGGCACTGCCTTGAGCCACGGGCTTCGCGCCGAAGGGCTGGGCCGAAGTGGAGGATGCGCTCACCTGCGACGTCGCTATGGAGGACGAAACAGCGGAGGAGAGGTGCCGGTGGATCGATAGGTAGAAGCCGAATCCCAGGTACCGGTTCTGGAGCTGGCTGACAGCGGCATCGATCTCGTTTGCGGGCGTGTCCTGCGACAGTATGACAATGGCGACGGTAGACTTCCTCTCGCCATGCGCCCTCGAAGCGCCGGGCACGATCTTGACGCTCTCGACCGCGAGGTTTCCGGGTATTAAAGCCTTCATGGCTGCAAGAGACATGCCCGGCGGCAGCTGCGCGAGCTGCAGTGTCGGCCGTGCAATCATCTCCTCCTCCCTGGCCGGACCCTCCGCCTCGTCCTCGTCATCACTTGCGCGGAAGGCCCTCGCGATCCCCTTGGCAGACTGCCCCGAGAACTCCTGATCCTCATATGACAACGTCCCCCTGTCCCCTCCTCTCCCGCCATCACTGCGAAACGTATCGAACGCCCTCTTCTTCACGAATCCGCCCGGCGCCGGGCCCAGTGAACCCGGGCCGCTCTTCATGCCGGTCTGCACGAAGTGCCTCTTCCCCGGTCCGCCGGGCCTCCCGCCCCTCCCGCCGAACCCGGCACCTGGCCCCCCGCCTCCTACTCCCATGCCCCCCCTCGACGAGTATCCCGGGCGGGAGGCGCCGGCGTCATCCTCCTCGAAGCTCTTGACGAAGTCTTCGAGGGCGGCCGCGGTTTCGGCGGCTTCTCTGCGGCGCTTCGCCTCCGCTTCCGCCTTTTGCCTTTCAAAGGCGGATTTCCGGGAAGGGTTTTGGAGCTTCGATTCGAGATTGGGGAAGGAGTCGGGAGGGTTGCGCGAGGACATTTCGTCTGCGTCTTGCGGGTTTCCCGCGCTCGATTTACGGACGGTGGTCGGGAGAGTGTTTGCGTATGTAGGTTTTCGCGCAGTTGCGCAGCGGTAAGATTGAGGACGTGAGGGGTGGTTACGTCGATAGGTAGAGTCGCATCGTTATGGCCAGCTAGAAATAGGTTTGGAGCTTAAGCTAGAGTTCATGCAAGCTTGAACATTTGGTGGGTCGTGGTCAAGTATCACTGCTTTGCGAAACTTGGGAGGTGGGGAATGAGAGGTCGTCGTGGATGCAGGGGACAAGAATTATGCACATATGCGTATATCCGGTTATGTTGCAATGGGAGTTCCTGATGCCATGCGCAATGACACAGGGAAGGAAGAAAGCGAGCTATACGGAAGGTCGACACTTCCCATTAATCTTTCCATCAATATCTTCTCATAAGGTATATACCATCTACTTCTTAGTTAACATTTCCGTTGGGATAAGATATCCCCTTCCCCTCTAGCTCTCTATCAAGAACCATCCCGGGATAGCCAGCCCTGGAGCCATCCTTCGTCACCACACTCTCGACGCCATCCACGATCGTCACCTCTCCCTCGTCCCTCCACCTCCACTTCTCCCTCACCGTCTCCGACCCTTCCCCAGTGATGCAGTCCACGATCTTCTTCCCAAGTACAGGCAGGAACTTGTACCCGTGCCCGCTTCCGCCCGTCGCCACGAAAACCCCCTTCCAGGCCGGGTGGTAGTCGGCGATGTAGTCCCCCGTCGGCGTGTCGGCGTACCAGCAGATCCGGCGAGAGGAGAACGGCCTGTCATTCAGGCCGGATATCGGTATGAACTGTTCGATAGCCCGGCGCAGATCGACCTCCGCCTCGAGCGGTAGCCTCGGCTCTGAATCCGCGCTCGTCCTTGGCAGGGATATCCTCATCGTTCCCAATTCCCCGCCCTCCTTCGAGTCAAGCGACACCTTCTTCTGCAGCACCTTCGAGGAGGGTATATCCACGGGGTTGAGGTACCCATACGCGTGCCTCGCAGCCTTAAGAACCCTGTCCCTCGGGGGGATGATGAATAGCCCGGAGCTGAGGTTCAGTACCACGGGCATGTCCTTCAGCTTCTCCTGCTCCTCCTCCGTGATGTCTATGTACCCGAGGACTTGTCCCGTCGCCGTGCATAGCCCCCTGAGATCGACGAGAGCCCCCGTCCACGCTCCCGCAG
Source organism: Cephalotrichum gorgonifer (assembly GCA_900312665.1). NCBI lineage: Eukaryota > Fungi > Ascomycota > Sordariomycetes > Microascales > Microascaceae > Cephalotrichum > Cephalotrichum gorgonifer. The sequence continues at coordinate 1,287,961 of ONZQ02000011.1, read as the reverse complement.
CAACGATGACGAGCTCCGCCCCGAGCGTAGTCCCATCAGCGAGCCTCGCCCCCGTGACCTCCCCCTTCTCGCCGTCCCACACGAGCGAGTCTACCGTGCCACCCACGAACTCGACCCTCGCCGTCCTCTTGACCTGGTCCAGGAGCCACGCCATGCCCTTCTCGGCATTCGCCCAGCCCGAGACCTTGTTCAGGTATCCCCAATCCCCGCTCCCCTTCGCCCCGGTTCCCAGGAACCCCGTCACCGCCTCTGACGAACCGTACTCGACGATCTTCTCGCCGTAGCCACCTTCCTCCGCCAGTTCCTTGACATTCCTGTAAGACTCCTTCACGTATTTCATGCCACCGGTCCCTTCCACCCCAACAACCAACATCCCGCTCTCAGAGTACCTCCCCCCGCCGCCTAGCTCACCGTCCCCCTGCTGCCTCCAGAATGCCTGCGCCTCGTCCGCGAGTCGCGTGTACGTCGGGTCGGCGTAGTCGGCCCTGATGATCCTGGAGGAGTCCATACTCGCCGCGTCGGTGCTAGGCATGTCGCCATCCTTGATGTGCGTAATCCGGTCGACGAGGGTGATTTTCGTAGAGGAGAAGGAAGGCCGGGTAGCGAGCGCATGGGCGGTGCTCAGGCCAAAGACCCCGCTTCCGATGATGAGGACGGAGGAGGGAGGGACATATGGAAGATTCGGACGAGGCATGTCTTTTGCTTGCTTGGACTGACTCAAGGGTCTGGCCGGAGCTGGTGTGAGATTAAGTTATCCAACTGCCAAAAAATTACTTGGTTACTTGGCCGCTACCTGCCCTGGATGCTGAAGGAAGACAAGAAGAATCTAGAAGAGAGAGGTGTTAGCCTGCCATCTCTTATCAGTCTTCCCCAACCTGCGCCATCCCCACTTGACCCCTCGCCGGGCCGGAATCGGGAAGCGCAGCTCCGACTATTGGCTCCAGTCGTATTACAGCCCCTCCATGACGTGACGACACCCTTAGCTCCGAGTGGAAGAGGCTATTGCTGCAGTTCGGGTCAGGGGCGTGCTGGGCATAACAGCAAGGCAATGTGCACCAGGAGTGGAACAAAACCCTTACGTTTTTTTTATAAAGTCTAAGTTTATCGTAGGTCAGCAGCAGTACATGTAGTCCGCAAGGTAGAACACTACAATTTCTGGCCAAGTACAGCCAACGACCAGTACTACAAGTAGTCACGATGCATGTGCCAAACAGGCAAAAGGTGTGGTACAAGTATCCGGAATTGGAAGTGGCTTCTAGAATGTTGACCAAGCAAGACTACGGACATCTTCACTAGCAAGGTCCCATTCAAGGCGGTTCAGAGCGGGCCAATATCAACCAACAATCTTCACTTGCCTGGAGCTTTTACTCTCACGGCTATTCACAGCCTTCCACAGATATTCACAACAATATTAAGGGACACATGTCGAGATAGTAATGCTCATTTGTTGTTTTAAGTATGGGGGAGGTGCTACAAGTCAAAGACCGTCTTGTCCCTCCCACCAAGCCACAAGCCGCTGATGAGGGCTGGGCAAGAGCTCGCCACAAGAGTGGTTGACTCCAAACAAATAAACAACAGCAAATATCTGCTTTTCCTCCGGCTAAGCATTGATCACTCCGAATCTGTGACTATGCAGCCTCGGGACACTAACCACGAGACCGTCCATCTTAGATGTCCCGCTCCCGCTTCCACTCTTAAAAGCATTAGACCCCTTCACCCCCTTTCCCCCACCGGGTATCCATTTTGATTTCCTCCCCGCCCGCCTCTTCTCAACAGAGGCCCCCCGAGCAGAACGCAATTAACGAAATAGGCCGCAAAAAAGGTCCATTTCAAAGTGAAAAAAAAGACGCGGTTGACCTTCGCAGAAAATCAATCTATCGGTTGCAGGGAAACAAGAAGTCTTTTTTTTTCCCGGGCGAACACAGCAGAGGGCAAGCCATGAAATCAGGTATAACAATGTACGGACAAAACAGAAAAAGAAAACTCGGTCGAGCTTTTCCTTCTCGACCAAGCGACCACCTCCTTTACCAACGCCGGTGCGATGCGGAAAGAGTTCGAGGATAAAGAAACAAAAGACGGCAGAAAGAAGAAGAGGGGGGAAAGCATGCGTCTCGACTGGCAGCTCTCGGGTTGCCCCGAGTGCCAACGAGGCATTTAACGCAAGTCGTGGTATCGTGAAGATGAATCTAATGGTACAGATAACAGATGCGGGTTGAATAGGGGGGGTCGTGGCAAATAATGCGTCGTGGGGGGTGAGGGACGCAAGGCCGCGTTCATCATCGTGGTTAGATGAACCATCCCGGCGGACCGGCATCTTCTGGAGACGAAGGACGGATTTAAACCTTGCGGAAATCTATGGCCGTTATTAGCAAGCAGTCAAACAAGACATGTTGGAGATTGCGCAACGTACCTTGAAGCACAGGATAGATCATTTCGAAGGCCTGGTAAATCTCCTCTCGGACCTTGGCGCCGGTAAGTACTATCTTGCCGCTAACGAAGATAAGGAGGACGATTTTCGGCTTTAAGGACGTATAATTAGTCTCCGCTGGAAGAAACCATCAACCCCAAGCCCGGGTCTTCTAGAAGACTACTAACCTTGATCATGCGGTAGATGAGACCGGGGAACAACTCAGGCTCGTAGGAGCTGAAGTTGTGATGGCGCGAGGCCAGTCCCTCCAGACGGATCGGGAACTTGATGTCGCAAGATCCGACAATGTTCTGGATCTTGAAGTCGGTGAACTTCGAGTTGAAGCCGAGTTTCTGGATGATACGAGCGTACTTTCGGGAAGCGAGCTTCGAATCATCCTCCGACTTGGCACCGGTAACCACCATCTTGCCTGAAGCGAAGATGAGCGCTGTGGTCTTGGGCTCACGAATACGCATGATGACAGCGGCGAAACGCTGAGAGAAGGCGGGTTAGCAAAGCCTATGCAACCAGAAACAGCCAAAATGATCCGGGAAGAATCAGATGTGCTGTACCTTTGGGTTGTACTCCGCATTCCGGGCATGCAGAGCGATGGTCTTCAGATCACTGTGGAGATACGTGTTATTATACCGAGGATTATGACTACGAGACGGAGCAAAATGGAGAACTTACAGACGACAGTCCAGATTCACGGTAGCCACGATGTTCCTTTGATGTCAAAGAGTGAGCAATGCCATCCACGCAAAGTGGAGATTTGAGGCCACCCTCAGAGGGACTTACTGCAGAGTGGGAGTCAAGCCGCTGGCTCCAGGAGCAGCGGCAGGAGTGGCGGCAGGGGTAGCGGGGGTCACCGCGGCCTCGTTGGGAGGTTGGCTCCCGTTGGCCACCGGGGTTTGCCCATTCGCATTGTGATCTACGGTCTGGGCTCCCACGGCGTGGTGGCCATTGGGAAAGGCGAAAGACCCTGGGGCCGTGAAGGCCTTGGCCTGCTCCGCAGTGGAGGGATGGGTTTGGATCGACTCCATGATGACGGAGAACGTGTTTAGGGAGTTTATGGATACTATCGGAAGGTGGTCGGACAAATAAGTCTGTGGATGGTCAAACGTTAGCCACTGAAGCTCGCCTAGTTATACGAGCAGTTTTCTTGTCTACCTCGAAATTCGAGCTCGAGGAACTGCCACTTGGCTTGCAGGATGGCCCAAGACAAATGATGGCTCATTCGTGGAAATTCAGAGATTTGCAGGTAGGTGAAGTGGGAAACAAGAAGAGGGAAGGAACGGAGATGGGGAATAAATGGACGCGCCGTGGTAGTCCACTGGGGCAGGAGGTTGGCTGGAGTTGGGAGCTGGGGCTGGAGCTGCTCGCTTGTTGAACTCCTGCGTCGCGCCTTCCGTGAAAGATTTGGGGACTGGGGCCAAGCCCACTGGGCAAACACACTTGCTTTGATGGGAGTGAATGTGCTTCGGGGTGCGAAAGGATATTCAATGCATACCGAATGTGGGAGAAGAACAAATAAATGTCTCCCCTACAACCGTTGTCCGAAAGAGACGGTCCGGTTGGATTGTTCAATCGATCTCGACCTCCACGCTGGGTGACAGGAAAGTCGGGAGTCGATGGAAGAAGAGTCGGGTTCGATGGACGGGCTCAGATGGTGAGGCCGAAGCGAAAAAAAACGAACGGCTCTGGTCCCGAATGTAGATAGTTCGGAAATGGGCAGGAGGAACGAAAGATGGCTGGTTTGACAGATATCGCCGTCTTTCTCGAGTCTTTCTTCAACGTCTCTTTCCTCTCAAAGTCACACTATCTTCCTACTAACAATCGCTCTTGCCCTGGGGGTCTCTACGACGAAGCGCGCGAAGTCGAGGGCGGCGGCGGACGATGGCGACAGTCTCTTGTGGGTAGCTCAAACGCTCCGCTCTCGCTGGGCACTTCCAGGTTATCCGCAACCGATTCTATGCGCGCGCTTGATGGGCTTAGAGAGGCGACGACGATGTTCGGGGAGTGCTCAAGAAACGTATTCCAGCTTCTGTACTCCCGTTCGAAGGTGCTGCCTTGTAGTGGTGGCGATCACCGCGTCGTCGTCAAATCTCTTGGTCCTTTCGTGAGAGAAAGGTTAATTAACCGTGACCACCTCTTGCCTCGGGGAACCCCAGGACAACCTTCTCTGATGCCTGGATGATGCGCAAAGAGGAGAGAACCAGAAGATCGCGGGTGGGGAGTTGTACCTCGATCTGATGCAGTGCGCCACGGAGATATATTCCAGTGAAGGAATCAACTCTTGCACTGCCTGCGATTGAGGATTTGGGTGGAGAAAGGAAATTCGGATGAAAAGGAACGAGACAGTCTGTCGTGGTTCCGGTGATGCGGAGGTTTTAGTCGGATAAAAAATTAAAGTGGGGATGGCCGAACGTCGGGGGGATACTACGTCAGGCCAGCAGGTCGGTACTTCCTCGCGAGACTTTCGAAACAAATGAGTTGGGGGGGGGGGGCTGGCTACTTATAATTTTGAAGGGCCCAGGTTTTTGGGCAGTTATCTCCCAGACGGTGGCAACTTCCCTCGTGGCCCGGACTCCCACGGATGGACCAATCACAGAGCCGATCGGTGCCAATTTTACCTGCCATCCCACCAAGCGCGCCCCTGCATCCGGCCATGTACCTCTCGACCAAGTTTGATGTACCGATACTTGGCATTACCCAGTCGGGATCTAAAATCTTGTGAGTCGGCTGGGGTTTGAACATGTCGTATTCCTTGCTCTTTCGCGGATCTCTCCACCCGTGCGTGGTCCATTTTTTCGTTCCTTCCTCAACCTCGCCTGAAATGATTCCTTTTCCTTTTCCCTTCCCAGCTTTGCATTTTTGCTCCTCCATGCATGGGCAAGCACAGGATGAAGTAGGGGCTCTCTCTCATTCCATCTAACCTTTCTATCGGCGGCGGTCTTGATGGGGCGAATTCCCACAAGGAACGGCCCCTTTCAAGGCGAGCGCTGGGGAGGTTAGCTGCCAAGGCAGAAGCTGATCGGCTTCGGCCGACGCTTTTCGTGGTCGCTCGCGCCACACCAACTCGACGGATTTCATCTCTCCAGCCATGGTCGCATTCTTGTTCTCGCCGCTGATTTGACATTGGTCGACCCGCCAGCCCCTCTGAGCCCCTTTTCTCCCCTTTTCTTCCTCCCCTCCCACCCATTTCAGTGCTGAAACACTTCGCAAACCCCCCCTTTTCATGGTCCCGAGCCTCCTGTCTTTTCGAAGCGAGTATTCATCCTGCCTCCCTCTTTTCATTCCCTTTATCACCATTCTACGCTTTCGTTTCCCTCGCTCATCTAATACGCCATGATGTCAAATAGCCATGGAGTACAGAGGCGGAAATTTTTTTTTTGGGAATGCTCAGATGGTTTCTGTGGCCATCTTTTGACTTCCGTCATTTCCTTCGGCTTGCCTCCTAGCATCCACCATTGAGTTTGCCCCATTTTGTCCCGAGATTTTATGACTCATTGAGTCACCTCGTTCCCAAGTCGTGACGACCAATCAAATCGGCTCGGTAAAACTGCGGAAGTCCAGTCCTTGGATCCCCCAACCAATCGCGTGCCTGGACGCGTATGCCCTCAAGCGGAGCAGGCTGCTCGCATCCCTTTCGCTGCTGCCTGCAATGTTCAAGTTTTCTCCCGTCTTCCTAACACATTTCTCTCTCCTGACATGCTGCCGTTTGACGGCAAGCGCTTTCCCACGATCTCATCAAACTTGATTTGAACCTTGGCCATCGGTTTACCTACCAGTCAACGAAGAGCAGAGTAACGACCTCCTTTTGTTCTTCTGCTCTTACTAATCTCGAGGCAATAGCTTTCCAAACTATTGCGCCATCAAATTTTGCGCTCCACACGGATGGGATAGGTTGGGTCGGCTGGCTCTTCTCGTATCGCACAAGGGGGGCTGGGGTCCGGGGGAGGGGAGGGGCGCGATTGACCTGGCTCGCATCAGTCAAGGTACCTGTCTAACATTATGGGTCTCCTAAAAGGTACCCGTGACTTCATCCTCCCCTTCCCGCCCCACCGTACCATGCAGCCGAGGCCCTGTCACCGCGCATCTGAACAGATCCATCTGTTTTTCACTCTCACAGACCTCCTGTGACAGCCCCTTGGTCGTATCGCATCGTCGCGTCGTAACAAGAGCGATGTTGGCGCTGTGTTACATTTCGTGATCAAACTGCTAGTGCTTCACTGCTCAAACGCTCCAGGCGACCGCTGGGGTGTGCTTACTTGCTTACTTCAATCTATTCATCTGGCTTACCTCTTCCGGCGACGATGGATGCCAAGCCAGGCAGGCAGGCTCTGGCCCACTTTCCGAGTACAAGGATTGCTTGTATAATATTGTGCATTGGCAGGAATGCTTATCTCGAAAATTGCCCATCTTGCATTAATTAAATGCCACCCTTGACCCTAGTTTGTGCACCAGCATGTTGGGTCAACCCAAATGACGTTTGCGTGTCGCAATGCACGCCACCACCAGCCAGGCGCCAGCATTCTCTGTACATCGGAAACATCGAGTGGCAAGCCGCAACGGAGCGCATTATACATCCTCACGATCATGGGTGGGCTTTGATCTGGAATTTATTTCTATTTACCCATGCACTGCCTGCCCCAGAAATGATGCCGCCGCATGGTATCCCCCCTGTTTGTACGTACCTATCTATAACTCTCCCAGATATGTGTTCTCAACAAAGACATCTCTCTCTGTTGCTTTTCATGACCGGGTGTCTCAGTGCAACCGTAAACAACCAAGAATATGTAAACTAGTACTGCGGCGGCCAAACCAAACAATCTACTTTTTTCGGGCAGGTAGATATTTAAGTTAGGTAGTACTTTGGTCCTTCACCACCCTGCGGCACACTCCAGTTTATGTCCTGGTGGGGAGCCTTGATGTCGCAGGTCTTGCAGTGGATGCAGCTAAGAAGAAGAAGAAAGGGAGGTTAGTCCCAACCACCCGTTCGAGTCCATGGTGTGTGGAAGAAGGGGGAGGGAAGGCGGGGAAGGGGGTGGGGGTGAGGCGGCTGGGGCGATAGCGAGGGAACTACTTACTTTTGCGAATTGATCTGGAACCGGACGCCAAGCTCTTTCGTGTCGTCCTCCACGTACTCGTAGACGCCGGCAGGGCAGAACCTCGCCTCCAGCCCCTTGTAGACCGGCCACGCCTTCTTCGCGTGCTCGTCCCAGTCCTTGACCTGCAGGTGGACGGGCTGGTCCTCCTCGTGGTTCGTGCCCGTCCGCGACACGCTCGTGAGGATGTCGAAGGTGATCTTGCCGTCCGGCTTCTCGTACTCGATCTTGGGGAACTGGTCGGCGGGCTTGGTGGCGGCGTAGTCGGGCTGCTTGTGCTTCAGCGTCCAGGGGGCCTTGCCGCGGAGCACGAACGCCTCGAGGCCCGAGTAGGCCAGGCCGCCGTAAATGCCGAGCGGGGAGTGGAAGGCCGGGCGCATGTTGCGCACCTCGGTCAGCTCCTTCCATATACTGGACTTGCGGAGGGACTCCTCGTAGCGGAAGAGGAAGAGGGAGCCCTCCGAAACATCGGTGAGGGCGGCGTGGGCGGCGTCCGCGGCGAGGATGCCTGACTTCATGGCGTTGTGGGTTCCCTTGACCTTGGGCACGTTCATGAAGCCCGCCGAGTCCCCGATGAGGGCACCGCCGGGGAACGACACCTTGGGGATGGACTGCAGGCCGCCCTCGACGAGGGCCCTCGCGCCGTAGGATATGCACTTGCCGCCCTCGAGGACGCTCCTGAACAGCGGGTGCTTCTTCATCTTCTGGAACTCCTGGTAGGGGGAGAGCCACGGGTTCTCGTAGTCGAGGGCGGTGACGAGGCCCAGGGAGACGAGGTTGTCGCCGAAGTGGTACATGAAGGCGCCGCCGTAGACGTCCCTGGGCAGCGGGTACCCGACCGAGTGGACGATCTCGCCCTTGTTGAACTTCTCCGGCTCAACCTCCCACACCTCCTTGATGCCGAGGGCGTACGTCTGCGGCTGGCAGTCGCTCCGGAGGTCGAACTTGCCGACGACCTGCTTCGTCAGGCTCCCGTGGCAGCCCTCGCCGAAGAGCGTCAGCCTCGCGCGGAACTCCATGCCGCGATCAAAGGTGTCCTTGGGCTTCCCGTCGCGCCCTATGCCCATGTCATTCGTCGCGACGCCGCTCACGGACCCGTCGGCGGCGTAGAGGACCTCGGAGGCCGCGATGCCGGGGTACACCTCGACGCCCAGCTCCTCGGCCCTCTCGCCGAGCCACTTGGTGAGCTGGTTCAGGCTCACGATGTAGTTCCCGTGGTTGTTCATCTGCGGCGGCACGGGTAGCGGGATGGAGGACCCCTTGGTCAGGAACCTCATCTTCTCCCCGGCGGCGGGAGTGGCGTGCTCGAAGCGGTCCGGGTTCCCCTCGTCGAGCCAGTCGGGGAAGAGCTCCTCGAGGGCCGACGGCTGTATGACGGCGCCCGAGAGTATGTGGGCGCCGATCTCGCCGGCCTTCTCGAGGAGCACGACGCGGAGGTCGTCGTTGCCGGCTTCGTTGGCCAGCTGCTTGAGGCGGATGGCGGAGGCGAGGCCCGCGGGGCCGCCGCCCACAATGACAACGTCCACCTCGTCGGCCTCGCGCTCAATGGTGGCGGGGTCGAAGGGTTCCGAGTCATCGCGGCGGGGCCTCGTGGTGGCGAAGGAGCGGGAGGAAGCTGGTAGCGAGGAGCGAATTCGGGGCGAGGGAGCTGCGGAGGCGCGGGCGGCGGCGACTGTTAGGGAGGGGAGGGCGCGGGTCCGCTGAGAGAGGTGCCGCGACGGGTTCGCGAGGCACCTTAGGGGGGTTCGCGACGCCATTGTGGGAGGAGGAAAGGTAACGACAGGGCGGGGTGAGGAGCCGAGGCGGGCGAGTGTGGTTGTGGGGGGAATAAGCTCGTGTCAAGGGCGCATCGAGGTGAGTAAAGCCGGCGGTGTGTTAGTTGACCTAGGTCCGGAGAAAGATGGCCCACCCTCGGGTTCGGCTCAAACGGAGCAGGGGTAGTGCGAGATGTTCGGACTGACTCGGTCTGGGGAAGGGGACCGGAACAGGAACTAGGCGATGAAGTCATGTCCACAAATCCACAAATTTCTCACTCCAAAGTTTGCCGAGGGAAACCGGGGAACCAATCCGCACTGTACAGTTTGGCACATCTCCCAGCTTGAGCAATGACATGTGCCAGAAAGGAAACAGTGTGGGCACTGTGGCAACCCATGCCGCACCATTACGACCTCGAATTCTACGCATTCCGATTTGCTGGGAAGGAGCAGGTGTCAAGCACCCCACCTTACAGAGCCGGCTGCCCATCGAGCTCCCGGAGCTCTTTCGGAGCCAAGCCTTGACGCCCCAATATCCAGGAGAGCTGAGAGCCCACCTCAGCCCCAGACATCGCCGTCATGTGCCCCTCATATAGAAACACACTCTAAATGCAATCAATATGTGCCAACCTCAGCCATATGTACAGCTTCGTCTTTTTCCTCTTCATTCGCTGCTACCTAGTTACATCATCATATCATCCAAACGCGGGAAAACTAGGTGGCAAATCCCCTTGCCCCGTTCCCCAACTTCCCTCATCCGTCCCAAGCGTGAGCTCCAACAAACCTCCTTCCTCAAAGAAGTCGTGTGATATCCAGTTCTTCGTATACGGCTTTCCGTCCAGCCTCGCGCTCTGTATGTATATCGCATCGCGGAGGGACCCTTCGTCCTCCACCACGCCGGCGTCACCCTCCCGGACGCTCCGGATCACTGCCGGCCTATCCCAGCCGCCGACCCGACTCCTGAGCCTCACCTCCGGGAAGAACGGTGCGGTGAGAAGGTATACCGACTGCCCCGCGACGGGGAAGAAGCCCATCATGGCCATTGCGGCGAAGGCCCCCATCGCACAATCGTCGTTCCCCGGTATCCCGTTGAGGCTCGCGTTGAACTGCGAGGGGATGTACTCGTTGACCCAGTACGAGCTCCTCCCGGGCCTCCCGGCGTAGTGGAATTGGAACACCGTCAGGTACGACTGCTCGTTCCCCATGTACGCGATCTCGGAGCTGTGATAGTAGTCGAGCCGTTCGAGGAACGCCTCATCCCCGCCAAACGTCTCGATGAGTCCGCTCATGTCCTGCGGAGCGTAGAAGCTGTAGAGCCACGGCGACCCCTCGTACGTCGACAGCGCCGTGTCGAAGTAGCACTTGTGCGGCTCCTGCCCGGGGCTGCACACCCGCGTGTTCTGGTACTTGAACGTCCCGTCCATGAGTCTCGGCTGCGGGAACCCCCTGAACGACGTGCGCCGGATGTCGCCCGCCTCGTCGAAGTACATGTCGGTCTGGTCCGCGTTCCACACGTTGCGCCAGAAGCCGCTCCGATTCATGTACTTCGCGTGGTCGTCCTCGTGTCCGAGCGCCCGCGCGAGGACGGCGATGGAGAAGTCGTCGTAGGCGTACTCGAGCGTGCGGGAGACGGAGCGGGTGTGGGGGCCGGTTCCCCTGGTATCGCGGTGGTCGGCGGCGATGTAGCCATATTGCTCCCAGCTTTCGATGTTTCCTCTGCCCTCGACTCCCCAGTCTTTCGGCGTATCTGGGCGGCATTAGTAGGTTCGCGCGTTTTTTTTTTCTGCGCATTTGTGAGGAGGATAGGCTGAGTAGACTTTACCTTCGGCGTCCGAGAGCACGGCCTCGTACGCAGTCTCCCAGTCGACACCCCCGGTGAGGTTCTTGATGTACGCATCGGCCAGCACGACGTCCGCGTTGGAACCCCCCTAGATACACATTAGCTTCTTGGCTGTGGCGACTACCATTACCGGCGTGGACTTGTACGAACCTGGGTGTAGCCCTTGCAGAAGCTCATCCTACAATCCGGAAGTTTCCCTGGTATCAGTTAACACCAGGGCACTTATGATGATGGAAGCTCACGCACGGGAACAAGCTAGAGAGACTAACCAACGTGACGGTAGATGTCGATCAGCGCCCGAACCATCTCGGTCTGCGCCGGGGGGTCAAGGATCGAAAGCAGCGGGTGCTGCGCCCTAAAAGAGTCCCAGATGCAGTAAAACGAGTCGAAGTACGGCTCTGTCGAATCCCAAAGCTGGTTCTCCCCCGTGTAGTTCTGCGGCGAGACCAGCGACCGGTACAAGCCGGACCAGAAAACGGTCTGCAGCTCCCTGCTGACGCCGCTCACGTCGAGCTCTACGACTCCCAGCTTCTCCCTCCACGCGTCCTCGGCTCGCGCCACCGTCCCCTCGAAGTCAAAGTCGGGTATCTCCCTCTCGGCGTTGGCGCAGGCCTGGTCGACAGACTTGAACGACATGCCCACCCGCGCGACGATCTGGTCCGTCGGCGGCCTCTCGAACTGGATCCAGGGGCCGCCGGAGCCGGACGGGTTCGAGAAGCCGCGGTCCACGCCGTTCATGTACGTGACGTTCGTGACAGGGTCGTCGCCGGTGAAGGTTCCGACGTGCCGGATCTCCGCGCCTCTGAAGTCCGCGCAGAAGTACGCGGTGTACGTCCCGCGCCCAAACGACGGCAGAAACATGCCCTCCCCGATCATCCGCCCGGACTCCGGGTAGACCTGGCACCCGGCGGCCCAGGCTTGCGACGTGCTGCCGAGGTCCTGGAGGTCGACGAGCAGGAGGGGGCTCGAGTGCGCCGTGATGTTCCCCTCTTGGGTTTCGTAGGCCAGCACGGGGTCGGGTGGGAAGGTGAAGCGGTAAAGAGCGGTGCGCATCGAGGCCGCCATCTCGGCGTGGACGTGGTTGGCTAGGTTGATGGAAAAGTAGCCCACGCGGGCCTCAACGGAGTCCGGGACGCGGTTGATCATCCTCGTGTTGGTCGCGTATCGACATTTCGTGTAGTCGTTTAGGGGGCAACCAGGGTGGGCGAAGAGGGGGAACGTTCCGAGGGACGGGTTCTACGGTGGAGATGGGTTAACTAGGAGAGCCCCTTTATTCGGGGAGGCAGGATCTAAGTAAGTATTACGTACACCACCAGTGCCTTAGGGACCCGTCAGCAAGCTCGTTCTTGAGGTTATAGACATACAAAAAGAAATGGGGGAGATGGTGGGCGGCCAACATACCCGAGTCGTGGAGATGAGAAAAGCCGCCTATGTGCGAGTCGTCCGAGACGAACCCGGCGGCGTTCTCGCCGCGAGCCATGGCATCCGGACAGGGTTTTGCCATTCCTACAGACCAATAAATACTCTGGATTCCGCGGCCGACACTGAGTCTTAGGATATCATACCATACGGGTGCGTTGGCCCCGGGAACACATGGCCTTTAGCAAAAGACACATGTTAGCCATCTCCCCTTCCGAGGGTGTCTCCACTAGCCAGCATTGTACTCTCTCCTCACCTCCGTTGATAGTCCCGATCAAGGGATCGATATACTCTAGAGGATCGCCGCTCTTCGTCGGTGTCAGGCGCTGTCGAGATGGCGGGATCCACGGCCGGGTCTCGGTCACGGTTTCGGATCGCGGGAAGCAGAAGAATATATAAGTGACGAAGGCTAATGCGACCAAGAGACGCAGCGGCCGCTTGAAGTCGGCTCCGATCGTGACCAGAGCCATGTTATCGTAGAGGCCGTGTAAGTCGAGTGTTCCGATTTCGACGCGCAGACCGGTGAGGGCCTCCTTCCACGGGTACTTGGCCCCGGGAGAGTTGGGCGTTCTATGCCTCTACGTGCTTCTCCTCCTATGTGACTCGTGGGTCGATTTGGGAGTATGGCGGTGACGAGAGGGCCGCTTGCGACTGTCTCTGCAGGCCTATGGAGCCGCAAGTAGAATGGACTTAAGCAAGAATTGCGTACGTCCCAGGCGAGAGCAAGAGCGCACGGCCCGGTTCCAGAGGATTGAGTTCCCAGGGGGTGCCCCGGAGTCGCAACTAGCAGGAGCACGAAGCCGATCTCATGAGCTCTCTTTGGGCCGTTAGCTCCCAACTCATGAAAGCCAGAGACAAATGGGCTCCTCAGAGTATGTGTGGGAGAAGAGCGAGTGAATCTAGTTCAAAACACCTTTAAAGGGAAAACGAGAAAACAAAACTAAAACAAAACCAAAATGGGGAAGTTACGAATGGAAGGAAGTTCAAGATCGCTGCCGACATTTACCAGAAGAACAACGCCGGGATAAAGGGTAAAAGGAAAGACAGATGTAATCTACAGCTAGCTCTTCATCCATTCTGGGGAAGAAGGGTTTCATCCAGCTCATACTATACCTAGGAAATCGGCAGAATGACGGAGGGTTACATGTATGCAGGACCATTTGAACGATGAATTCGATATATAATGCAGCATCATAGTTGGACTGGGACAGATATATTGTCTTGGCAAATGCGGGAGACTTCTGGCCTCCGACGCTTCTGACATCTTATTTCCGATTCTCGACTTGCTTGTATTACATTACTTGACCTGTTCTAATCTCATGGGATTAATAAAATTACCGTATTGAGGCCTTTGTTTATATATACAATGATTAAGGACTGACTCTGACCACGCACCGAGATGCCTCGATCGTCGGTGTGTGTAAGTCAGTCTCGCGTTCCGTGTGGTGTTGTGGTCTCGGTGGCCGGCTGACTTGGACAGCGTGTTCCCTTGGTGGATAAATACGCGGGAACAGCCAGATATTGCTACGCTGGGTATTTATACAAGTAAAAGCGGACATTTTATGCATGGTGAAGATCGGATATATTAGAAATAAGGTATAATTATCCCCGTGCTCCGTCACTCCGTGAGGGGCTCGCTCCCGGATCGCCGCGCGGGCGCCAGGCCCATACGGCTGCTATATATCTATACATATCTTCTAGACCCCGCTCTACGCGACGCTCAAAGACGTTGTGTAAACCATCTGTAATCGACATATGACATGAGAAGTACCTCCTGAGACGTGACATCCGTCTTAAAGAACGGAAGATGCTAGCCACGCGACTGTGGTCGAATGTCTACTCCTCCGGCTCTGGGTAAACGACGATGGCCCTCTCCATGTCCGGCCTAATATTCGCTGTCATTCTCTCGGCTTCGGTCGCGACGGCCATTCCAGCGGACTGCCCGAAGTATGAACAGGCCTCTGGAAACGTGAACCCGCCCCTGTCTGAGGGGAAATATTCCCTGGCGTACCAGCGGCCCGAGACGAGATGTCGAACGTTCGCCGTCCCCGAGGTCGAGGCCGTGATCGAGGAGATGAAGACGGAGATTGTCGACCCTGACTTGTTTCGCCTCTTTGAGAACACCTTTCCCAACACTCTTGACACTACAATATCATGGAAAGGTTTCGGGGAGGAAGATCCGGACGAAGAGGTGAGGAACCGTCCCGCCAAGGCGCAGCGACGACCCCCCCAAGGAACTACCCCTGTTTAGCAAAACCACCCGTGCTCACACCCCCTATTACAGTTGACATTTATCAGAACCGGGGATATCAACGCGATGTGGCTCCGCGATAGCGCCAACCAACTCCAGAGCTACAAGCCCCTCCTCCGCGCCGACCCGTCCCCGGACTCCCTCGCGTCGCTCTTCCGCGGGGCGATCAACCTCCAGGGGAGATACATCCGCCAGTCGCCCCACTGCAACGCCTTCCAGCCGCCGCCCGAGTCGGGCCTAGAGCCCGAGTACAACTCCTGGGCTGCCACCGACTTCGTCGTCCCGCGGTTCTCAAAGTCCGTCGTCTTCGAGTGCAAGTACGAGCTCGACTCCCTCGCCGCCTTCCTCCAGCTCTCGCACGACTACTTCTCGCGGACGGGCGACGCGGCCTTCTTCGGGCGGCCGGGGGGCGCGTGGGCCTCGACGGTGGCCGTCATCATGAACACAACATCGGAACTGCTGCGGGGCACGTACGCCTCGGACGGGACGCTCAATAGGTCGCCGTTCCTGTTCGAGAGGAAGTCGAACAAGGCGTCGGAGACGACGTCGAACGAGGGGGCGGGCGCGCCGGTGAGGGCCGACACGGGCATCGTCAGGAGCTTCTTCAGGCCGTCGGACGACGCGTGCGTGTTCCAGCTGTTCGTGCCGGCGAACATGATGTTCGCGAGGTACCTGGATGCGTGCGCGGACATCATGGTGGAGCTGGACGGTGGCACCGCGGACACAATGAGGGGGTTTGCAGAAGTTGTGAGGGTCGGGATTGAGAAGTACGGGCGGGTCGAGCATAGGGAGTTTGGGGAGATGTACGCGTATGAGGTGGATGGGTTTGGGAGCCATAATCTAATGGTACGCGTACGAGGCGTGAGAGCAAGACGGGGGAACGATCTATTGGCAAGGGGTAGGCATGAACAGCGGAGCTGACGCTTGGAACAGGACGACGCCAACATACCGAGCCTGCTCAGCGCGCCGATGCTGGGCTATCTCGATAGAGACGACCCGGTCTACCAGAACACGAGGCGCTTTATCCTGAGCACCGAGAACCCCTACTTTATGTTCGGGCCCGTTCTCAACGCCACCGGCGGGCCGCATATCGGGCCCGGAATGGCGTGGCCGATGGGGCTCCTCGTGCAGCTCTTGACATCGGACGACGACACGGAGATTGAGAAAGGGATCCGACAGTTGTTGTCGTCGACGAGTAGTCTCGGGTTGATACACGAGTCGGTCAATTCACACGATGAGAAGAAGTGGACGAGGTCATGGTGAGTCGTCCGTTGAGTTGCCCGAGCTTATATCCGGGAAAGCTGACATGAATCGGGGTAGGTTCGCGTGGGCCAATGGATTGTTTGGACAGATGATCCTAGATGTTAGGGAGAGGAAGCCGCATCTCCTACGACTGCGTTACCAGTAGGCGGTCAGTGATGCGGTGTGATGTGATGTGATGTAGCAGTCTACCTAAATCGAAGTTGGAGTCCGCGCCGCTCAGATATCGGGCCGGGAGCCGGAAGCTTGAGCCGGAAGTGTTGATTGTTGGGCTGGTGTTGACTACTTGTACTTGTATATAGCTTGGGCCAGAGCCGAGCTAACCTACATTATGTACTTGCACATGTAAGAAAAGAATGATATAAAAATTGATTTGGAGGGTGTAAATGGGAGATGGAGATAAGTCATTGCGAGTACTTGCTCACTGTATTACTTCGCGGATGCGCGGAGAGAGTCCATGCGCATACTCTGCCTTCTATGTTGTATTCCCTTCGTGTTTGTGCATGTAACTACTTGTACTCGTGCTTGCACCTTCCTGTGACGAGATCATCCTGCGCGGAAACTACGACCTGGAGTACGACGATGAGTGTACTCGTACATGTAGCAACCGAAGAACTGGAATCTCGAGTCTAGAAGCTGCCCCGCGCTCGCCACCGCTGTTCCACGCATTTCCACGCATTTCGCAAAGGTCTGGGTATTATATCTTCACGGTCGCCCCTTGTTGAGGGAGACTTGTAAGAAGTTGTGTTTGGTGTACTTGTATTATTAAGGCTCCCATGCGTCCGGTCCGGCCATCCCGTAGGGGTAACCACGAAGCTCCTCGTTCTCTTGTACCGTGCCTAATCTCCGGTGGGGCTAAGCTCCGAGAGCTCAAAGCCCAAGCACGTAGCGGCTGGACACAAACCACCCCTCCTCCGACCTGATTTAACACCACCACCACCACCACCACCACCACCCGTCGTCCCGTTTCGTCTCAAGTCCAACCCCCGACTAAGACCGACAAAAAAGCATGAGCCATGAACTTTACCACCTTCACCGGCTCCTCTCGCCGCCCGAGAAACGTCAACCTTAGCGGACAACCCACCAACCCGAACCCCTTCGCGCTGTCGTCATCGTCATGGAACCGCCCAGGCGACCCAAGCCGGACCGTCTTTCGCGCCCAGGCTGAACGTCAGCAACGACAGGTGGAGAGGGAGAGGCTGCAGGCTGCAAAGAAGATCCAGCGTGTCTACCGGGGGAGTGTCTCGCGGGCCGAGGCGAGACAGCTGCGCCGCGCCCAGTTCGATGCTATCTACGAGGAGACCGCCACCACGGCGCTCAAGGCGGATGTTGCGGAGCGGGTCGGCCGGGCACTTCCCCACCTCATATGGGCTTTCAGGCTGGCGAATGAGCAAGATATCGACCGATTATCGAGACTGTGCGCCGACCTGGAAGTCGTGGGTGTGGGACTGCTGTCCATGCAACCCTCCTCCCGCATCGTCCAGTTCTTAGGCGATATTCTCGATGTCCTCGACAAAGCCCTCCGTACCGATACCCTCCCGGATACAACGTCATATTTGGAGATTGGAACGTCAATCGTACGAGAGTTTCCTAGTGTTGTATTGGTTGAGAAGACTGCAGACCGTCTTTTCGAGCTACTGGGTCGACTATCGGCGACGGCCACCCTGAGTCCTCTCTGGTCTACAGCTACCGTACGAGCAGTTCTAGCACCATTCGATGCCCTACGCTCGTTACCGGGTGAGTTTTACCCTCGTGATGCTACCGAGGGCAGACCTCGGGGGCCGGTGACCTCGGAATGTCTGACCTCACGCCTATAGATGCCCCCCCTGCCTCCAACATACGTCGCAATGCTTACCGAGCATTCGCCTTCGAGTTCCTATCTACCGCGAATATAGCTCTCTTCGAACAAAACTGCCCGCAATTCTTAGCGCTACTCAACCTTGACGACCTCACCGCCGTCATCACCGACGACGTTCCCCGAGCCCTGAGGGATGCCTCCTCCGCCGACAGCCTTCTCTGGCTCCTGGCCCACCTTATACAGCTCTACTCTACCGCCACCGGATATAGGACGGAAACGATATTGGCTCCACTATATATCCTGTTATCAAGCCTGGGGAAGGAGATCAGACCTCGCTTGGCTGTGTCGGCCGATCGTGAAGACTCATATGACAACATGCGTGAGGGTAGCGACGAATCTTCCGCTGGTCCACTTCCGAGCTACGTCAAGACACAGCTGCAGTCCCTCGTCAGTACCGATTCGATCAAGAACATTCTGCGCCAACTCTCAGAGTAAGTCTGAACTAGGCCCCCCTGAGCGGTTAAATGGGTAGTTAAATGGGCACTGACACTATCTTCATTAGACAACGCGATGCTGCCGAGACAACGGGGACGGTGACGCTGCTAAGTGGCTATCTCCTAGCCCTCCTAAGCTACTTCCCCGAACAGAGCGACACCATACGGATGCGCCTCTATCTGAGCGATCTCCCGTCTTCCAACGGCGAGACAGTGCCTGCTCTCCACTGGCTGTGGCAGTCCGTCTCCAAATCACACATTTTCTTCCAGGGGTGGAACGATACGAGGGCCCCGCTCCACATCTTGAAGACCTATCTTTCACAGCAGCCAGGGTCTCAGGCCCACGATGGTGACTCCGAGTGGCGCGTGCTACTCCTCTTTCTTGACCTGTACATCTTCGTCCTCCGGCTGGCCGACGACGACGACTTCCTCGGTGCCATTAGGCCTACCTTGTCGCGAGCGTCGAGCCGCACCTCTCGCATACAGACGTGCTGTCTGTCGCTAGAGGCCATCAAGAACCTCACCGTATTTCTGAAGAACTTTTCCTTCGCCCTCTACCACGACACGAACGCGATATTACCATCCTCAGCCTTCACGACGGAATCTGCCGAGATCAAGCGTCTGGGTCTGTCCATGGCGGCGACGACACGACTCGACCTCGACGGGCTGAAAAACATCATCACGACGGCCATGCAGTTGCTGTACGAGCGAGACTCGAGGCTGCAGTTCCTCCCATCCGGCCACTGGCTCATGACGTCCCGGTTTAACATGGAGGGCTTCATCGCCGGCGTCGTCGAGGAGCTTCAACGGCAACAGGAGGCGGACGACGAGTCCGACGAGTCCTCCGACGAGGATATGTCTGACATGTACGCGCAGCCGTCGCGCAATCAGTTCCAAGCCAGGCGCCAGAAGACCCTTCGCGAGCTGGCGAAGAAGAACCGGGAGCGTTATCTGGCCAAGATAGGGCCGAGGCTTGAAATCTTGAAGCACATGCCCTTTGTTGTCCCGTTCGAAACGAGGGTCAAGATCTTCAAGCAGTTTATCCACCTAGACAAGATGAGGCGCCGGGAGGGGCTCGTGGAGGCGGACCTATGGCGACTCCAGCAACGGGTGACGCAGACGGGCATAGATCGCCTGGGGAGGCACAGCGCCAGCATTAGGCGGGATAGGGTGCTGTTGGACGCCTTTGACCAGTTCTACCGCTTGGGTAGCGGCATAAAGGAGCCCATTAACATCACCTTCGTCGACCGCTTCGGCGAAGTGGAGGCCGGGATCGACGGGGGAGGCGTCACGAAGGAGTTCCTCATGTCAGTTATCAAAGATGCGTTTGAGGAAGAGGACACCTGGTTCTCGAAGAACTCAGAAGGCATCTACTACCCCAACCCGTCCGTCACGGAATGGTTCCGTGAGAGGACAGCGCGATGCTTCGACGACACGGAGAGGGAAGCCGTGGAGGCAGAGAGAAGGATGGCCCTGAATGTGTACGAGTTCCTTGGGCGGCTGGTTGGAAAGTGTGTTTACGAGGGGATCCTGGTTGACATCACCTTCGCTGGGTTCTTCCTGATGAAGTGGCGGATGGCGGGCGAGCAGAACCGGTACCGCGGGACGGTGAACGACCTGCGGGACCTCGACGAGGAACTCTACAAGGGCTTGATGAAGTTGAAGAACGAGCCCGGGGACGTCTCCGACTGGGACATGTACTTCACCATCGACGACGAGGCCTCGTTCGGTCGGGACTCGGAGAAGTTCCTGGTGACGAGGAACCTCGTCAAGGACGGCGACAAGACGAAAGTCACGAACGATAACCGCCTCCTCTTCATCTCCTCCGTGGCGAGGCATAGGCTCGTAGTCCAGCCGGCGGTGCAGACAAACGCCTTCATCCACGGCCTCCGCTCCGTCATCGACCCCTCCTGGCTCTCCATGTTCAACCAGGTCGAGCTCCAGCGTCTCGTCGGCGGGGATTCCAGTGAGATCGACCTGGAGGATCTACGGCGAAACACCGTCTACGGCGGACTCTATGTCATCGGGGACGACGGGCTCGAGCATGACACCGTCCGCATGTTCTGGCGGGTAATGGCAAGCCTGAAGGACGAGGAGAGGCGCGAGGTGCTGAAGTTTGTCACGTCGACGCCAAGGGCACCGCTTCTGGGATTCTCACAGCTCAGCCCGCAATTCTCGATCCGCGATGGGGGATCGGAGGAGGATCGGCTGCCGAGTGCCAGCACGTGTGTCAACCTGCTCAAGCTGCCGCTCTACAAAAACGAGAGGACGCTGAGGGAGAAGCTTCTGCTAGCCGTGTCATCAGGGGCCGGCTTCGACTTGAGCTGAAGAGTCCGGGAATCGGCTGGCCGGGAGGGATGCCGCTTGAGGTCGTTTGGGGTAAGAATGTGCGGACGGAGCAATGGAGTTCTTGATATGTCTTTACCCATGAGTTTGTTTACTCGCTGCATGATGATATCTTAAAGCATGTATGAATATATAGAACTACTATGACATTTAAAATAAACACTCCTCCCTGAGGAACACAGACTTCCGGATGCCCTCGAGGATATATCAAACTCTAAGCCCATCTTGGTTTAGCACTACAGTACTCCTAACAAGTGCTACGACCTTATCTTGCTTGCCAGCCACTGTGGCGGGGGAAGCAAGGATTGGATTCATGTTCTGTTGACTTGTGGGGCTGGGAGATTGTGACTTTCTTGCTCAGGTGATGATGGCCTAAAATGACAGACATGCTTTTGGTGGTGAGACGGCTGACCTTTATTCTGTGGGGAGCTAACGGTGTATTGTGGTTTGTGGTTTATTGTTGCGCACTTTAGTACTGTGCCGCTCTTTCCTCATTAGATGAGTGGTTCCAAGGAGGAAGTTGCGATCCGGCAGTGGCACCCAGCCTGAGGCAGGCATGTGTCAACACTTGGAGAGGTGACAGGTACCGAAAGCCCTGGAACATTTCGGGGCCTATGAAGGCCTAGAACGCCCACCAATGAATGTACCCAGTACTTTTGGGAATTTACTAGCCCCGGGATGAACCCCCCATCCACCATCCACCGCCACTCAAGCCAAAAAAAACTCCTCTCCGCATTAGGAAAGAAGTGAAGAAGAGGAAAAAAATAATTTTTGGGGGGAAAGCGACTGGAGGAAAAGGCAAGATAAAATCTTCGCGACGGTCCCTCTCTTCCTCCTCCACAATCCCACAAACAACTTATCGCAACAAAACCCCCCCCCCGTCAACCCATAAAACAAAAAAAAAAAACGGGATCAGACCGGAAGTACGGAGTCTTCGTACTTTTTTGCTGTTCTCGGCCATCTCTTACAAAAACTTAAAAAAAAATCCCGAAAAAAAAAAGCACACGCCCCCCCCCTCCCTTCCACACCCACCTCCCACACCACCCTCTCCTCCGAAAATTCCAAACTCCATCCCTCCACCGCCTTTCAACCACCCCCCGGTTCCATCCTAATTTCATCTTCTTCTCATTCCACCGAGGACTTTGCCTTCTTCGCTCGCATTCACGACAACCACGGAGCCCGATTCTACGATCATCAAGCCGTCGTACACCCGCCGTGCGATTACTCGAACCAGCTTCGTCCAGCCTCGTCCCTCTCGTCGCTGACCTTTGTCGAATCGCCCATTCTTCATTATCTTCCCATCAGCTGGTCCTGCTTTCTTTGCGACTAGCCTAGGAGTCTTCTTTGAATGTACTTGCTCCCCCCTCCCCCCCCTGGTTGCATCCATTGAAGTGCCGCATCCACAAAGATGCTTGCCTCCAGGTTTATATACTTCGTGGCGACACCACTGGCCGACTTGATTTTATTGTGCTAACTACCGTTTCCGCCTTTACAGAGAAGATCTTGCACATATACCGAAAGAAGTCGTATCTACGAAAATACCCATCACTCACCCATCCACCGACATTATGGCCGCCCCTTCTGCTTCTGCCGCTGTTGACCAGCTCGCCGCTGATCTCGGCAACACCTCTATCAACGGAGGTGAGGCTAAGAGTGCCCCCGCCATCAACACCGATGTCACCCCTGCCGAGCAGGGCGAGGAGCTTGACACCGCTGGGCCTACCCCCGGCTCTGCCGCCCCCCACCCTCAGGCGTCCGCTTCGCTCTACGTTGGTGAGCTCGATTCCTCCGTCACTGAGGCCATGCTCTTCGAGCTCTTCTCTCAGATCGGATCTGTTGCGTCTATCCGTGTCTGCCGCGATGCCGTGACCCGCCGCTCGCTCGGATACGCGTACGTCAACTACAACTCCACCTCGGACGGCGAGAAGGCCCTGGAGGAGCTCAACTATACCCTCATCAAGGGCCGGCCTTGCCGGATCATGTGGTCTCAGCGCGATCCCGCCCTCCGCAAGACTGGTCACGGTAACGTCTTCATCAAGAACCTCGATGTTGCCATCGACAACAAGGCCCTTCACGATACCTTCGCGGCCTTCGGCAACATCCTGAGCTGCAAGGTAGCTCAGGACGAGAACGGCCTCTCCAAGGGGTACGGATTCGTGCACTACGAGACCGATGAGGCCGCCGCTCAGGCTATCAAGCACGTTAACGGCATGCTTCTCAACGAGAAGAAGGTTTACGTCGGCTATCACATTCCCAAGAAGGACCGCCAGTCCAAGTTTGAGGAGATGAAGGCCAACTTCACGAACATCTACGTCAAAAATGTCAACCCCGAGGCTACCGAGGAGGAGTTCCGCGAGCTCTTCACCCCGTACGGCGAGATCACCTCGTCCACCCTCGCTCGTGACCAGGAGGGCAAGAGCCGTGGTTTCGGCTTTGTCAACTTCACCAGCCACGAGGCCGCGTGGAAGGCTGTCGAGGAGCTCAACGGAAAGGACTTCCACGGCCAGGAGCTGTTCGTCGGCAGGGCCCAGAAGAAGCACGAGCGCGAGGAGGAGCTCCGGAAGTCGTACGAGGCCGCCCGCATGGAGAAGGCCAACAAGTACCAGGGCGTCAACCTCTACATCAAGAACCTTGACGATGAGATTGATGACGACAAGCTGAGGCAGATGTTCGCCGAGTTTGGCCCCATCACGTCTGCCAAGGTCATGCGCGATGCGTATACCGAAGCTCCCGAGGAGAAGGATGAGTCCGCCGAGACTAAGGAGGAGCCCGAGGCTAAGGAGGACGCTGAGGTCAAGGTGGAGACCGAGGCGACCCCTGAGGCCGAGGCCGAGACTGAGGGCGAGAAGAAGCCCGAGAAGGCTGCCAAGAAGCTCGGAAAGAGCAAGGGCTTCGGCTTCGTGTGCTTCAGCAACCCCGACGACGCCACTAAGGCCGTCGCCGAGATGAACCAGCGTATGGTCAACAACAAGCCTCTGTACGTTGCCTTGGCCCAGCGCAAGGATGTCCGGAAGAGTCAGCTTGAGGCTAGCATCCAAGCTCGCAACCAGATCCGACTCCAGCAGCAGGCTGCCCAGGCCGGTATGTCCGGACAGTACATGCAGCCCCCCGTCTTCTACG
The DNA here is from genome assembly GCA_900312665.1 of Cephalotrichum gorgonifer. Taxonomy (NCBI): domain Eukaryota; kingdom Fungi; phylum Ascomycota; class Sordariomycetes; order Microascales; family Microascaceae; genus Cephalotrichum; species Cephalotrichum gorgonifer. The sequence goes on along the minus strand of ONZQ02000011.1, from coordinate 1,264,164 downwards.
CCCAGCCTGGCTTCATGCCCCAGGGTGGCCGTGGCATGCCCTTCCCCCAGCAGCCCGGCATGGGTATGCCCCAGCCCGGAAGGCAGGGCCAGTTCCCCCCGGCCGGCTACCCGCCCCAGGGCGGCCGTGGCATGCCTGGCCAGATACCTCCCAACATGTTCGGTCTCCCCGGCCAGTTCCCCCCCGGCGGCCCGTACCCCCAGGCCAACAACCCTCAGTTCCTTGCTGCTATCCAGCAGGCCCAGCAGCAGGCGGCCCACGGTGCCGGCGGCCGCGGCAACGTTCCCGCCGGCCGTAGCCCCATGCAGGGAATGCCTCCTAACATGGCCGGTATGCCTGGTGGCCCGGGCATGCCTGGTTACCCTCCCAATGCTCGTCCCCAAGGAAACGTCGGCCGTGGCGCTGCTCCTGGCCGCAACGGCGGTAACTTTAACCAGCAGGGTGCCCGCGGCCAGCCCCCCGCAGCCGGTGCTGAGGGCAGCAACCTCGCCGCGCTCCAGCAGCAGCTCGCGGCGGCCGGTGGCCCCGCTCAGCAGAAGCAGATGCTCGGAGAGCTCATCTTCCCCAAGATCCAGGCCATGCAGCCCGACCTCGCTGGCAAGATCACCGGTATGCTCTTGGAGATGGATAACTCTGAGCTCATCAACCTGTAAGTTATTTCCCCATATATCCTTATCCTGGAATTTTGCCGCACAGCAGAACCGGTGACTGACCCCAAACGCCGTAGTATCGATGATGGCGACGCGCTTAAGCACAAGGTCGACGAGGCTATGACCGTCTACGACGAGTACGTTAAGCAGCAGGCCGCCCCTAGCGAGGACCAGGCGGAGGCGAAGGAGGAGAAGACGGAGGCCTAAGTGCTCTCAGTCGGCGGAGGGGCGTCAGGCCGCCCTTCTCCCCCGGCACAAGGCTGTGTTGCCACGTTTCTTCACACTTTGATTGTACCATGGGGTCTTGTGGAATCTGCAATTGCGGTTACGGAAAAGTTTTACGGGGCATGCGCGGTTACGGTCGATTCCCGGGTGTCGGATGCGATGCTTGTTTTCTGAAAAGTTATTTTCATGTCTTCTCCGTCCATTTACCCTCCCCCACCTTCCAGACGATATTTCGATATTCACACCGGGGTGTGCCCCCCCCGGGGGTGAGGAGAGGGGGATAAATCTGGGTGGACGGAGGCTGTTATGATGTCGATGCATATTTTTTTTTGATGCATTGGTATGATCTGGAGGTGCGGCAGAGATTGTGGTATGGAGGACTGCGCAAAGGAAGGAAGGGCTATGCACTCACCTTTCAGCAGGTGGTCCCCCCTCGCAGCTGTCTCGGCCTGCATGATGTTGAGATTTCTTTTTCTTCGTTCCTTCTCTTTTTGTTACGGGGGCACCGCACGACATCCGGTTGGCGTTACGGTTTGCGAGGGTTTTTCAACGATCATTTGCCTGACCCAGACCTATACCCACACTCGCCCTCAGTGTCATCGCACCCCCTCTGATCTCACGAGAAGAGGCAGTTGGACTTTGGACGAGTCTCGTTTGGGGTCTGGCCTGGACTTTGGTTGGCAGAGGTGGTTTAGCTGCGATTTGTCGATAATAGATTTAAATGTTCTAATACGCGTGTGCCATGTTGGCATGTGATGTGATGTCATGCATGTGCTTACTCTGCTCCTTAGGAGATAGATGGCCTATGGGAATATGTAATCGTGTTGCTTGAGCATGGTGGTTTGCATCTCGAGATTACACGAGAACGGTGAGGCTTGCGGGTGTGTAGAGAAGATAGAGTTGCACAGCCCCGATTTCTCTCTTCCTCGTGCCGTGGTGCTGATTGATTGTCTTGGAAGTCCGGGCGAGGCGCGGGGTTCCGCTGGGTGGTGGCGGGCAAGTGACACCTGATTGCCGAAATGGGTAGTATTGCTTTATTACCTACCGTACGAGCGAGCAGGTTTAGTCACACACGTAATACAAGGAAGGCATGTATGTATATCGCCTGTCAAGTACCATTCTACTTCTCCGATTCATTCTCCTCTCCTCCTCCCAGCTCTCCAGTCGTCAACGCAACCCGCTTCTTTTTCAATTAATACATTTTTCTTACCGCCACCTGAGCCTTGCGGCAGAAGTTAGCCCGAAACTAAAGCTACAGTTAAACAATTATTCCTCGTGATGGCCAACTCGCCGTCTACGTCCGCCTAAGAAGTCTCCCTTCCTGAACAATGCAGGACCGAAGAACATCGATTGTGTACCGATACAGGCACTACAGACACTCTCAGGTCTTCCCCCGATAGTTGTCCCGACTTAAACTCGGCTTGAAGGAGCCCACCGAAGCTAGAAGCCGACCTTACTCACGAAACTACAAACCCCCGCATCACCTCGACGACGTCACGAGCCTACGAAGCCTCTCCCTCTGTGCCCGGATTTCTAGTGCCAAGGAAGGCGTGACGTACGCTTCTACGACCCCCGCCGTCGAGATACCAGCGCCCGGCCGAAAAAAAAAACCACACCTTTCCCACCGCCCATCATGTCGGGGAAGAATACAATGAGCCTCGAGGCCGCCATGGACGAGGAGCGGCGGGCCATCCTCGAGATCCTGGAGCGCCAAGCCGCCTCCAAGACGTCGTCTACCACGGCGCGCCGCGCAGACTCCCCCGCCACGAGCCCCCGCTCTCCCATCCGGAGCATGCTGGACGTCGGCGAGACGTCGCCTGGGCGCAAGAGCACGTCGCCCCCGCCGGCCGCCGTCAAGTACCGGAGCATGCTGGACGTGGGCATGCCTCCCGCGCCTAAGAGCCAGCCGCCGGTGCGGAGCCTGTTCGACGAGCCCTTGGCGAGTCCCCCGGCCGGGCCTACGCATAGCGCCAAGAGCTCTCTGTCTGATACGTCGCAGGCTGCGGCGAGCACCCAGAGTGCGCGCTCCACAGCCGAGCTACCCCGCGGGCCTGAGGGCGGCTCGGGGAGGCATTCGTCACCGCACCGGAGCTCGAACCCGCTTGCCGGGTACCAGTTTGGTGACATCATCACCTCTCAGCTGGGCCAGTCACTTCCCATGCCGAAGAGGAACCAGCAGGTGGGGCGGGGTTCTACCGGGATCCCACTCTCGAACCAGCAGGCGGGGCGGAGCTCGGTCAGTAGCCCGCTCTCGCAGGCACACGCCCCTGCGCCCACGGGACCCGGCGATCAGCAGCGCCACTCGATGGGCCCGATCATGCGCAGGGCTAATACCAAGGCTCAGTCGACATCTCCTCATGGAAGGCGCAGCCTGAGGGGAGTATCACCGCAACCCAGCCTGTTCTCGGAGAGGCCCAACCAGCGGGTCGCGACGCTAGACAGCGGGTACCAGCTCGATCTCGCCAAGGCGTACAAGAACCTGTCCAACGCGAGCCTCCTCGCGTCCGAGGGGCCCCTCTCGGCGCTGGCGTTCCAGAAGGTGCAGAGCCAGAAGGCCGGGGAGGGACGGCTAGAGAAGTCGTACCTGGGCCCCGACGGCGAGGGCCTCTACACTAGTAGTGAAGACGAGGGGGACCACGATGACGACGAGAGCGTGAGGGGGAGAGATACGGCACCGAGGATCATTCACAGCAGCGCTTCGGATACTGATCTTGCAGAGCCGCACAGCCTGCTCCAAGCCGCCGACGACGAGCGTGAGTAGTGTCCTCTATAAGAAAGACTTACGTAAAGAGGTGGACGAGGGGGGAAATTAGAGTCATCAGTCAGCTAACACTTTCTCTCTAGGTAAACATGTCTACAAGGTCCGCTCCCTCTTCGAAGACGAGGAGGAGGAGAAGAAGAGGCTAGCGGCGACCCGGGAGGCGGTACACCCTACCTCGACTGTCAACTCGGCAAACAACTCGGAGAACGAGATTGAGCGGGACGAGATCAAGAAGGCGCAGATGATGGCGGTGCAGCTAACGGACGTGTTCTCAGACACGGAGGCGAACCGGTCGGTGCGGGTGATCTACCGGGGCGACTTCACGCGGGTGGCGGCGACGGCGGTGGAGGAGCACAAGAAGCTGAGGAAGTACCTCGTGGCGACGGACATGAGCGAGCACTCTGCGCACGCGATGGAGTGGGCCGTTGGCACGGTGCTGAGGGACGGGGACACGCTCGTGGTGGTGCGGTGCCTGGACGAGGAGAGCGAGGAGACGGGGATCGCGGGGGCGCTGGTTCCCGCGCCGGCGCAGCACCGGTCCTCGTCCATCAGCGTGCTGACCTCGGGGCTGGGCGGGGGGAGCGGCACCAGCAACGGGGGCGACTCGGCGAGCGTGTCGTCGGGACCCGAGAAGGCCGAGGGGGCGGGGGCGGGGGCGGCGAGCCAGGATAAGCTTGAGGCGGAGAGGCGGGCGGCGGTGGAGGACATCACGGGGAGGATCTCGAGGCTGCTGAGGAGGACGAAGCTGCAGGTCAGGGTCATCGTGGAGGTGATCCACTGCAAGAACTCGAAGCACCTGGTGCTGGAGATGATTGACCTCGTCAAGCCGACGCTCGTGATACTGGGTAGCAGGGGCCGGAGCGCGATCAAGGGGTGGGTTTCGTTCTTTTCTTTCCTTTCTTTCCATCGTCTTCTTCCGTCCTCTCCTCTTATCCCCTCGCATTTTTCTTGTACTTTTCTCTCCTTTTTCCCTCTTTGCACCTTGCTTAGTCTTTTTACTCTTCTCCCCCTTCCTTCCTCTTTCCACATTGCTTCATATTTTCTTCTTTCTCTCCCCTACCTCACTTTTTCTTATCCCGCCTCTCATCCGCGGGTCATCGTTTCCCTCGGTCACTCCTACACCCAAGAACCTAAGCTAACCGATTCTACGTTGCACAGGGTCATACTCGGTTCATTCAGCAACTACCTCGTGACCAAGAGCTCAGTGCCGGTCATGGTGGCGCGCAAGCGGCTAAAGAAGAAGTCGCGCAAGGGCCCGATCAGGCAGATAAACAACCTGAATAACCCCACGGGTCGGTCGCTGACGAGGGCCAGGATTGATTAATGATTAAGCGGGGTTTCCGGGGTTATGTTTTCTTGTCGTGTTTGTATCCTCTCTCTCTCTCCGTCTCTTTGTCTTTTCTTCTCCCTTTTCTTTCCTTTTCCTCTTTTTGTTTTCTTTTTATAATAGGACGGACTTGCGTGGGGATATCTGCACGGATGTGCGATGGATCATGGGAGCTGGGACAACCGGGAAATACTACTCTCCTTTTTTTTTTACGGTCATGAAAAAAAAAATCTTTTCCTTAAGGCAGTGGATTGGGCAGTGGATTGGGCTTGGGACCTATAACCGTTCGCTTATCTTGTGTCTTTCCGCATATGGCTGCTTTCCCGGCTCCTGACTCGTCGATGGCGGGCGGGGTGTAGACAATACATGTATGGTGCAGGCCGTAAGTGCTTGCATCAAGTGCTTGCATCAAACGATGATGAGCTCGATACTCTCCCTCTCGAAGAAGAGAAAATGAAAAGGGGAGGTGTGAGTGGATGGCGACTGAGCGGGCGGCATGTGTTTGTTTACCTTTCCACGCCGTGATACGAAACGAAACCTGGGAAGCCAATGTGACGTCGACGGATGCTTGGAGGGGCGGCTCACTTCAATTTATCCTCTTTGGGAATTCTGCGTAGCTAGGAAAATAAACACCAGTATTATAGGAGGGAGACTCCGTAAAGAGACGAGAAGGGGAAGGAGGGAGAAGAGGAAGGAGGGAGGGAGGATCCATCCCATCCACACAGTGGAACAAGCAATGGAATGTCCAACCACGGCCTGTTATTATTTCTTCTGCGAGTACTCGTATTACACGTCGCGAGTCCCTGGTCTTGGGTGCCGCGCGCCGCGCAAAGAAGCGTGTCCCGGATGTGCCCCGCGTTGATGCTGGTTGGACGAGAGCCCTTGTTTTGATTTACTCTCAAGTCGTCTTATTGGGTTGGTGTCAATAGTTATGGGATTGTGGAGTTTTCATGCCCCTCGTCTGTAGCGGGCTTCCTTTTCTGTTCTGTTTTGTCTCCCCTGTTCCATTTCCTCCTCTGGCGAGATAGCCGGTGGGTGATTCGATTGTCCAGGTTTTTGTATTAGTCTCGATCCTATCCTTGAGCGAGTCTGGGGGCTCTTTGCCGTCTCGAGTGGAAGGCGTGGTAGCCAGTGGGAAGCAGGAACTTGTCTACGACGGGTGGATACTGGACTGCACGTCGGCCATGTAAACGGGCCATGCCGGCCCCTCATCCAACCACACCACACCACACCTATCCCTGTTCCTAACTCCAACTCCCCTCTGCTCCCCCTCACCCGTTCCCCAGATCTTTCTAATTTCCGTTCTAATGGATGGAGGGACGACATACTCAGAAATATTTCATATGATAGGCCATGTCCGTTTCCTCGGTTTCTTTCTTCATCATGGTGCCAGACCCAGACCTCTGGTCAAACTCCGTCCGTCGTCACCTGGCGGTGCCCCTCCCTCCCACGGTGAAAGCACGGGAATGATTGGCTAGCCACTCCCGTTTCGGAGTCCAAAGGAGGGGCAACGACAGGTGGCGACCTTCCCCAACCTCTCCATTTTTGGGTGTGCCGGGCGAGGTGGGGTGGTGGTGTGGGCGGGCTGCCCCTGCCATTCCCACTTCTAGTTTCGTGAGTGGGCGAAGAGTGGTGTTAGTGTTAGTGAGAGAAGGAAGGAAGGAAGTACTCGATGGCAGCTCGAAGTTCTTGTCACATCATCACTGCTACAGAGTACTACTGTCTCATCTCATTGTTCCTTTCTTTCCTAGATACTTGTGCCTCTTTAGTCTTAGTACCCTCGCGATATTTTGATGTCCTCGCCTTTTGGGGGAATTCGATTCGATATTATATGTTGAGTTGCCATTGGCCATCGCGAGCTGTCTGTCGTTCCTCGTTCCCGTCCCGCCGCTTGCCACGTTGGGCTCACAGGGCGTTCGTTGGTCAGTCGAGGCTAGTAGTTACTCACGTCGAGAGGAACAACTATCTTTCTTGGGTTGAACTCTCTCTATACCGCCTCTGCAGACAGATAGATTCACGATTCACATCAGGAACCGAGGACCAAAGACTCGACTTTCTACTAGAAGCAACCCCTGCACGAGCTCTCTCTGGCACGTCACCGCTACCCTGTCCTTCACCGACCATCGCCATCGAGTCCTGCCAACTGGAGAAGACGACCGACCGAGCTTATCACACAGACGTCTGTCACGAGTACCTCTGCAGAGCATATCCCTTCACGGCGAACCACTCAGGGCCTCGGACCTAGACTATATTCTCCTGACACAATCCCCTCCCATCCCATTCCATCCCTTCGACGAGACCCGTTTCCCGGACCTTCTTGACTACAGCCGGTCGTTCGCCCCCACCACCCACCCACACCTCACATTCACGCTCACTCACACTCAAGCTCGCGCTCAAGCCCGCGCTCACTCACACCCTCCCCCACCAACCCCCTCCCTGCCATACCTTGAACCATATTTCCATATTATCCTCCCCTGCCGGTTCCTGGCCCATTTCTGCGCCGCCCCTTGCGTCTTCACTACTTTACTTCCCGCTCTCAAACCTTCAACCTCGACGCCTCATCTACGAGGCATCGTCCTATGAATTCTCTCTTCACTGTGAACAACCACGTCTCGATCTCACTTTTGAGCATCACCGTTACCCCAAGCACCTTTCTTGCTGCTCTCATAGTCGTTCTCGTCTTCATCTCCATCTACCTCTCGTTCTACCTTGGTCCCTTGACCGCATCGATCGCCCTTCTTTGCGCCCCTATCCGCCGCCTCTTCCCAAGGCGCCGGCTTGAGCCCCAACCTCGAGCCAAATCTACGGCCCCAGCGACCATACCTCTCGGCCTGGGTCCCGACCTCGTCACACACTGCCGCCCGCTTCCGGCCCTACCAGCTCCGGACAGCGACCACGACCACGACCATAGCCACGACTACGATAAAGCCCTCGTGCCATCGCGCCGGCGCCATGCTCGATCCACTCGATCGTCTGGACGCGTCTCTGCAAGACTTCGAGCCGACGACCCCGATGCGCTTCGGCTATCCCAGCCACCACTCGGGCTTCAAGTCCGAAGGCGGGGAGACCGAGGCGAGCGCGGGGGACGCGCTGGACCCGGACCAGGAGCAGGATCAGGATTCAGTTTCCGCCGGTGGCTACAGTCCTCCGGCCTGGCGTCGCCTCGAAAACGGGGACAGGTCGAGCGGCTTCTGGCGCAGGACGGACAACATCCTCGGCGACTTCCGGCCCCGGCCCCGACCTCGTCTCGGTCTCTCGCGGGAGACGTCGCCCGAGTACGATAGTTTTGGAGAAGAGGACGTCGACGTCCTGTCGCGCGCCATGAGGACGAGGCTGCCGACGGGGAGCTTGTCGCCCGAGAAGGGGATGTCGCCGGAGGTGGACCCGGACAGAACGGCGACCACGCTCAAGATTGCCGACGTTATGGCGTCCAAGACCCCGGTACCAGATAATTGTAAGTGCAATGATATGAACCCGATACTTGCCCCCGTCTTCCTATTCGCCATATTTCGGTCTTTTCTTCTCACTTGCCTTCGTGGTTGCTCACATGTCCTTCCAAAAAGATATACGATTCGCCATTCGCGCCGAGGTTCAGCACAGAACGGAACCAATCGACTCCGCCATAACGTTTGCGCGCTCTAAAGTAGACTCTATAACCCGCTCGTGGACCAGCATTGCCACGTCGGTCCTCATTGCCCTCGTCTCCGTCGTGGCCTTCCGCTCTCTCTTCCACCCCGCAGGCCAGGTCCCCGTGCCGGACCTGGTCAAGGTCGCTGGCCTTGCGCGCTCCTTCGAGCCTCTCATATACTACTCTGAGAACGGCGTGGCCCAGGTGGGCGACCTGCAGGCGACAAGTGTCGCGGTGTGGGACCTTGGCGAGAGCGTGAGAAGTAGTAACATGACGAGTTCGGCCATCATCGTGAAAGAGCTCGACGAGCTGAGCGACAGCCTGAAGACCCTTGCCATTGAACTGACCAAGTTCTTTGCAAACGTCGACGGGGACATTGACGGGTGTGTCAAACACCAATCGCCCCTCCCGTGTTCAATATATAAGCTAACAATAGCTGTCTAGTATCCTCATAGTCATGGATTGGGCTCGCAGGGAAATATCCCACGTCAGCCAACTCCCCTCCCAGCCGCTCTCCTCCGCCCTCGATAACGTCCACCAGACCCTCTCCCAGGCCGGCGTCCTCGAAAACCGCCACGGGTCCCCGACACCCCTGGGCCACATCGTCACCTCCATCTTCGGCCACACAAACACACAGCGGACCCGTCAGACGCTGCAGCGCATCTTCACCGAGTTCCTAGGCGTCCTTGAGGAGTCGATCAACTCGGAGCTCCAAAACTCCCTTGCGCTCTTCGCGCTCTTCGAGGCCATCGACCAGCAGTTCCTCAACCTCGCGCGCACCGTCGCGCGTGAGTCCTCGGCTCAGGACGACCTCCACGCCGACCTCCTCTCATCGCTCTGGACCCGCATCCTGGGTGCCGACGCCGCCGAGGTGAGGAAGTACGAGCGGAACCGCGACCTCCTGCGGGACGTGCGCGCCAAGACGGTGCGGAACAAGGGTATACTTCTCGACCATAATAACAAGCTTCTCTCGCTAAAGGCAAATCTCGAGAGTCTAAGGAGGAAACTCGTCTCGCCGCTCGTGCGGAGCGCGGACTCCAGCACCCTGACACTCGAGGAGCAGATTAGGGGGCTCGAGGATGTGGGTGGTTACCTCGAGGATGTGAGGAAGAGACAGAAGGGGAAGCTGCTGGAGATGGTGTTTGGGGCGTCAGCGAGCGCGGGTGGCAGGAGGCTTATTGACGAGCGGACGTAACCCTCCCCTCCGATCAAGAGTCTCACACAGTTGTTATTGGCATTTTCAGGTGGGGAGGCGTCCGGTAGATGAGAGGAGGGTTTGCATTAGAGAGTTGGCGTTAGGGCGATTAATTTTTGTCTTTTTGATGAAACGGGGACATAGTTTTCATATTGGGTGGGAGTTTGGCCCTGCGCCTTGTTTTCTACTATATCGGGATTGTAGGATAGTTCTTCCCGCTTGGCACTGAATATACTAGTCATGACATCTACGGCGTATAGGGCAAGGGGATCCAGGGGAGGACCAGTCCCTGTGCTGACGGCTGCGGTTAAAGATGTGCCCCCCTGTGACTCACGTTAGGGTGATGGGATACACTCCCTTCTTGCCTAGCTGATGGCTGGTGGGTTGGCTGTTCTACTTCCGTTACTTTGCGTTCACCGTATCCTGCCCGTCCCTCCGTCCGTCCATAGGTCGTGTTGGCAGTGGCTTCTTGAGGGTTATGGCCGTGCGCTGGGGACTTAACCCTGGTGAATAGAGGCTAGGCTGGAGGCAGCCGAGCGATATCCCCTGCCTTAGCTGGCTGTACAAATGTCTGAAGAAATCTAGGGCGTGCGTGAAGAAGCTCGACTACGGAGGCCCACACCTAGAAGAAAAGAAGATAGGAAATCCATATACAGCTCCAAGGGTTCAATTTTGGGGGGAGGGACCATACTGGCCGGGTCACATCACCAAGGCTGCCCGAATCGAATCGAATCAACCCTTATTAGTAGCCAGAAGGAAAGACAGGAGAAGTATAAGTATACACCGCATCTACTTTAAAATATCCCCGCAACACATGCCTATCAATAACAAGCTCGCCAGATACTATACAGACAAAAGTTTCCCCCTCTATCGTAGCCAGGGCCGGGGGGCCACCCCTTCCCCCCGCCGTCCCCCACCCCCTTTTCTCCCTCTCTCTCTATTTATCTCCCCCCTTTTTTCTCCTGCTCACTTCCCGCCCTTTGACGACCTCTTCAGATTCTTGTCCAGGTTCGCCCTAGCGGACGTGGCAATCTTGTGGACCTGCCCCCTCTTGTCCCACACGGCTGACCTCCCCTCCACGACGGCGATGATCTCGCTCGCGAGCTTGTGCGCGAACTGGCCGGAGCCGGACCCCATGCTCGGCCTCTTCTTCACCGTCTCGAGGATCCACTGGAACGCGATGCGCCGCCGCTGCCGGACCTCGAGGGGCAGGGGCATCTCGAGGGAGGCGCCGCCGCCCACCACGCCGCGGAGGTGGCGGATCCGCATCAGGGGCGCGACGGAGTCGATGGCGAGCGTGAGGTACACGATCGGGTTCAGCGGGAGGTGGTGTGCGGGCGGGGACCCCGGGAGGAGGGGGTACTTTGGGCTGAGGATCGGGGGGGGAGACGTCCGGAGGATGTTGAGGACTTTGGCGAGGTCCTGTTAGGAGCGCGAGAGTTAGCAAGAGAAGCTCGGCTTGAAGAACAGGAAGGTAGTAACAAAGAGAAAAAGAAGACAAGAGAAAAGGTACGTTGCACGGGAGGAATTGGAGGTGCCACGTACGCTCTGCGCCTTGCTCAGCTTCCCTTCCCTCATCATGAGTCTCGAGAGCTGGTCAAGGACGGGATGGTACCGGCTCTTCATCTGCATGTGCCAAGGCAGCGGCAGCTCCGGCAGCGGGAACTTGTGGCCCGGGGATGACGACGAGTCCTTTGCGGCCGGGACGCCGCCAGCGACCTTGAGCCCCGTCGCCATCTCCGCCAGCTCGTCGACGGCCGCGTTCCCCGTCGCCGCGGGCCTCACCACGCCCTCCTCGTACAGCGCCTGCTCCTGGGCCGGCGTCAGCCCGCCAGCGCCCTGGGACCGCTGCAGGAGCCCGTGGGCCTCGAGCGCGCCCTTCTTGTTCGCCGCGTCAAACATCGACTCCAGGCTCTCCTTGGGGGCGGCGGCGGCGGCGGAGGGAGGGACCGCCCCCCCGCCGCGGCCGCCTTCTTCCCCGCGTCCCCTTGGACGGCGAGGTGCCTCCTCGGGACCCGTAGCGCGAGGGCCTCTCCGCCGTTCAGCGACGTGGTCGTCGGCCTGGAGCGTGCCGCGAGGGTGTGGCAAGCGCGCCAGATCCGCACCGCGGGTGCCATAGCTGGGGCTCGTTTCGTGTTGTGTGTGTGTGGTTTTCTCGTCAATCCCCGGCCCGGGTTCGTCGTCTTTGGCCGTCCCGTGTTCGTGGCGAGATTCGGGCTTCGGTTGGCCACGCCCGTCTGGTTGAACTCGTGTCGCGTGGTCCTTTGGTGGTCGGGCTAGACTTGGAGAGACTGTATCGGAATTGGTGAAAGGCTTCCTCTGGCAAAATTGTCGGCGGTGGGTCCATAGCTTGCGCCACACCAGTGCCACAGTGTGGCTGAACTCTTCCACCGTCTCAGTAAATTTATTAGTCATCCAAATGCGAGGTTGCCGATGACTAAGGAAAATGGAGTGAGGACGACCACAGGCGATCACGTGAACAGACGACGGGCAAACGGCACCAGCAAACCGCCGGAATCCATCCGGACCACTTGCTCCATTAACACCGACTTCCCCACGGCGCGGTCCGTCGGATGCCGGCCGCGCAACCCGTTTCTAGCAGTCCAGAATCCAGACCCTAACCTCCCCCTCCCCCAAATTCCCGTACAGGACTTGAGAAGGTTCAGCCCGATTGGTAAAATACTCGCAAACGTGCAGGGACTGACCACCCAGCAATACCAAAAGCAACAAGGTATTCGTCCTCCATGGTCGTACAAGGATATAAGCCCGTGATTCGTAGGCGCGCGTGTACTTGTACCACGAGGCGGGCGTTGCTAGGCATGGCGTTGGTTTCCTCAGACTCTCTTCTTCCTTCCTTTCTTTTTCTTTACTTCTTTGCCCTTCCCCTCGCTGTAACCTTTGTCCATGGCTCATGGCCATCCCCCGGGAGCCGCTCGGCCCTTCGGCTGTACTTGTGCTTGTAGGGAGTGTCCGCCAGCCACCCGCCACCAGCCACCAGCCAAGGATGGTTATGATCAATGTGTCGATGCAATCCTTCGGGCACCAGCTCCTACCTGCGAGATGGTAAATTCCGTGGGACGGAAGTGTCCGTCGATCCTGCCACAGAAGCTAATTGGATGCGGCTAAGAGTACTCTATGGTACCTTAAACCGCTTCGACATACATACAAGTAAACGGCGAGGGCGGGCTCCCTGCAGAAGATCTACAGCGCCAACGTTTTGCCTTCTTCTTCCTTTCCTTTAGCTAAGGAGCATTCGAGGCAGTCGAACGCAACCCCCCCCCCCCACCCCCAAGAAAAAAAAGGGAGGCGCTAGTTAAGCAGAAGCCCCGGGGGACCCTGCTTCAGGAACAAGTCCCCCTTCCTGCGCGTTAACGAAAGAGGGGCGCCGAGAGCCGTTCACCGTCTCCCGCCACGACCAAAGACCACAAAGCCAATGCTGGACACACCCCCACCGGTTCGATCATCTGCGTTTTAGCGGCAGCAGGAAAAAGATTTAGACCCCATCCGGGGCCGACGCCACGGAGTCTCTTCTTGTGCTTGGAAAGACCTCGATTGCGAGAGCAATCTCATTCGTCTATACCTGGATATCTCCGGTTCAGCCCCCGGGGATATGATGCAAGCAATCAACCAGCGAGAAGAACAATGCTCATCTCAAACACCGCTTGATTGGTATTACCTTTTTTTCTCCTTGCATAACCAATCATTCCCCCACTTACCGGATTGGGACACCGCTCCGACTGTCCCAGCCCTCAACCACGACGTTGGTAGAGGCGGTGGGGAGATGGTGCTGGTAATGGAAAATAAGAAGTACAAGCCTGTATGAGTTTAGAGTAACAGAACAAACAAGACGGTATTACCGCCGTTGAAGCCGAGGTGGCGTACGAGCTATGGCGCGGCCACTAACAACCGGAAGCGTCCTGGATGGTCCGAAAAGAAACCTAATGGAAGGAAAGAAAGAGCTGGGAGACCCGGTCGACACAAACGTTCACGTTAGCCGAGCGACACCGCCTAGACTCCGGCTCTCTCTTCCTTTGCCGGTAGTGGGGTCGGGGAACCAGTCCCGGGATAAGACCCTACGCTAGCTCCTCCCCTCACTCGACGTCTTCACCGACCTCTCTCACCTTTTCCCCACCCCTCCTCACCCCACGAGGTGTGCGTAGCCATCAGTCGCTGCGGGCGGCTGTCTGTATCCGCCGCAAGCGTACTCGTCCTCGTGGCCAACCCCTTTGTTACCGACCGCTTGGGCTTCCCCGAGACATGCAGACGATACCATGGCGTCCACCTCCGCCCTGTTCCCCTTTCCCCTTACCTCCCTCCTCCCTCATAACAACCCAGGTCTCTCGAATACGAGATCAAAAGCAAGAAACTATCAAAGAGATGCCTGCCCGCTCACAAGAACGACGGGTAATGCTGCGCAGCGGCATCGGCATCAACGTGGTAGGAAACTGTTATGTTTCGCTACTAACGAATGCCCCCACTGCGCAATGAGCTGCATGAATTCGCAAAATAGAAGAGACAAAAAGCAATAAACAGGTATGGAGATATTTTAAAACAAGAAGTCCTGATCTAAACCAAACTAATAGGACGCATTTTTGTTGATTTTGTCTTCCCGTAACCCCGTGCAGCCGTTCCTAGGAAACAGGAAATAAAAAAGTTCGCTCATTCGTACATGTAGAAACAATTCGCTTAGCCCCTCCAGCCCGGGGAGAGCCAAAAAAAACAATGGAAGACAAAAGTAAAAAAGGAAGGTTGGCTAAAGGAGAGATAACCGTAGTCCACGAGCTGGAACGGAAAAGCCAAAGAAGCAGAGGCTAAAGTGGCCAGAGAAGTAACGAGTAAAAAAAATAAAGAAATAAAATAAAAGAATAAAAAAAAAGGAAGGAAAAGAACATGTAGCAAGGAAGCAAAACGGCCAGTCCCAACCCCCATTCTGCAGTCCAAAAGCGGAAGAAAAAATGTTTGCGCCGTTCCCATGTCGTGAAACATCCCTTGTATGCCGTGTGGCATTGGTCGGTAATCCCTTTTGCTTCCAACTCAACTCCAGTACCCAGCTAACTATTCTACAACGAAAAAAAGGAACGAAACAAGGAGGAGAAAAAAACCCATGGCGCGAGGAAAGAGACTGGACAGATAAGCCTATGAAATGAGAAAAAAAATGCCCCCCCCCCCCCC